>JBBPBX010010886.1:0-57019 GCA_038048925.1 Garcialebias charrua | reverse complement strand
ATGCCATAAAAATAAGATCATGTGTTAAAAGCCAAGGCATAAAAGTGTGTTTTTAAAAAAGATATTATAACAGGAAGAGAGGAGGCCTGTCTGACACTCAAGGTGAATCCAGACCGAATGCGTTTTCTACTGCAGCAGCGTCCAGTTTACATGCAAAGTCAATGGTGGACGCACCTCCAGGCGCCTCCTGGCGTCTTGCGTCACGTCGCGTGCGTGTTGAGCGTGCTGGAGAGCTTTTTCCGTGCACGTGAACCCGCGTCAACCTCCAAAGCACGCCTCCAACATGCTGAAGATTTCGCCGTTCAACTTTCAAACGCCGCTCAAACTCTACCCGATTGGTTGGTGTGTCAACCAATCAGGGAGAGTCGGGGGAGAAGAGAGGGGGTCAGGGGGAGAGTCCCTATGTGACGCGGAAACCAGTGACGCGGAAACCATTGCGCATGTGACGTATTGTTTGTGGAACACAGAAAAAACCCGCGGAGTCATGGAATATGGAAGAGAAACTCATTGTAGCTGTGTGTTCGCGACAATTCCTTCACAACCAGTCAAGTCTGCTCCACAGAGACAGAAATAAAGAGCTCCTCACCTCGCGGAGTGCATTGACGACTCGGTACACCGGTAAGCTCCTCCCCCACACCCCCGCAGCAGCAGGGTTGCCAGATAAACATGAATTTTATTTATTTATTTATTTATTTTTACCCCTTTTCAGTGCAAATGTTCACTAAACTCAACACATTATTAATCTTATCAGACCCTCACGCAGCAAATATGACAGTTTGGGTAAAAAAATTAAAAAAAAGCAACAGTACTAAACAGTACATAAAAATTTTAAAGACCTATATGTGGTCTCCTTTAATTGCTGTACAGTATGTCTCTAAATGTACTGTACAGTACATGTATGTTTTTTGATAATTATGTAGGGTACTGTGTTAGGATAGGCAAAGTGCTTGGTAACTGTACAGTATTGCACATGTACTTGTATCAGTGGCAGCTCGTGTGGTGTCCGACTTACGACAAACTCGTACGTACGTCGAGGACTCCCTGTAGTGTGCGTGTGGCTTGGCTCTCTGTTCCACACAGAGGGCTGTGTGACTCGGTGGTCTGTGGTTGTGTCAGGAAGGGCATCTGGTATTAAGTAATAATTGTCAACTCTTCATGCGACTTAATTTGATGTGGCAACCCGAAGAAGGGAGCAGCCAAAAGATAAAATGTGTGTGGCTTCTTGCCTATGAGTTCTTTCAGATTACTTTTTCCCTCTGTGTGGATTCTCAGGTGCATTTAAATGGCCCTTCTGAATACACTTTTGTTTACACAGAGCACAAGGGCGTTTATCCTATGTGGACTCTCATGCGTCTGTTTAAATGGCCCTTGTTGGTCAGAGGTGTCAAGTAACGAAGTATAAATACTTCGTTACTTTACTTAAGTACAAATTTTAGTTATCTATACTTTAGTAAAGTAATTATTTTTCAGCCTACTTTATACTTCTACTTCTTACATTTTCACGCAATTACTGGTACTTTCTACTCCTTACTTTTTAAAAATAGCCTCGTTACTTTTCTTTCATTTTGCCGTTTTTTTTTGTAGAATATAGATATTCACGCAGGACTTTCCAAAATATCCGCATCAGCACTGAATCTGCAGCCGTCGTCACTCACCAGTGTTGCCAGATTGGGCGGTTCACCGCGATTTTCCTTCTGACTTTTGCGGGTAAAGAGTGCTTTGGGTGGGTGGGACTCTATCTGGCAACACCGGTCACACCGGTGTTTACGCGTGTGTCTTTACATCCGGGGCAGCGTCGGCAGCGCCGGGACCCTCCATGTCAATGTAGAGGCGTCTGCGGCACCGGGACCCTCCATCAGTAGTTGGGGCGTCTTCTATAGCAACTTCATCCGGCGAAGCCATGCTGTCCGTGACGCTGACTTGCTAGGGGCTCTGCTAGCGCTAGCATTAGCGTCTCGCGAGACAACGTTACCTCTCAACGAGAGATATCGCGGGAGTTTAATATCGCGAGATCTCGTACAACGAGATCTCGTTACATGCCTAATATTGAGGTAAGCTGAAAGTTTTTTTTTTTTATCAGTTGATTACTGACTTCTAGTGACCTAGTAACATACTAATGTTGTACAATGCCGTATGCTCTATGGACAAGCTAACACGCTGATCCGTAGGTTTGGAATGTGCTCATCATCTGTTAAGATCCAACTCTTTAAGGCCTACTGCACTCCTTTGTACACCGCTCACCTGTGGAGACGTTATAAAAAGAGCAGTATGTATAGACTAACTGTGGCATATAATGATGGCCTTCGGATGATGCTGAGGGTACCTCGATGGAGCAGTGCGAGCAAAATGTTTGCAGATGCAGGTGTGCCTACCTGCCAAGCGGTGCTGCGTAACCTCATGTATAGATGCATGTGTAGATTGTCTGTATCTGAAAACTGCATCATCACTACACTGACCAACCCTGGACTAAGCTCTGTGAGATATTTTTCTATTTTGGGGACTCATTGGCGGATGAGCCTCTATAGGAAAGCTTTTTAGTCTTTTATTCTTATTTTATTTTTTTATAGGAAAGCTTTTTAATCTTTTTTATGTTTTACTCTTTTTATATACATATATGGATCTTGTATTGTATCTGAAATAAAGAAACTACTACTACTATAATGTTTTCTATGGTTAGGAGGTACTAGCCATGGAACTAGCTACATGCTCTGGGTTTGCTTGCTAACATTATTTCTCTTTTTTATTCAGATTTAAAACATATTTTCTTTCTGTCAGAGTTTTCACTGAACTTAACAAAGTTTTACTTCATAGACTACGTTCACACTGCAGGCAAATGCTCAATAATACCCCTATACAGTATGGTTATTTTAATATATTTAAATTTGCATTTAAATGTGTCTATTTTCAATGGGCATATATGCAGTTAAGACAGGTAGCTTAGTGCACCCCTAGTTTTTCAACATTAACAATATAATATAATCTAGTCTAAAAAAAGATTTTTGTGGGGGAGGTGGGGTTGTATACAATAGTATGTGTGGTGCAGCCTAAGCATTTGTCTTTGTTGTTGCTTTTTCTTACGCTACTTTTACTTTTATACTTTTAAGTAGTTTTGAAACCAGTACTTTTTTACTTTTACTTGAGTAAAAAGCTAGAGTTGATACTTCTACTTCTACAGAAGTAATTTTAAATCCCAGTATCTATACTTCTACTTGAGTAATGAATGTGAATACTTTTGACACCACTGTTGTTGGTAAGCCTTTGTTCACACAGATGATAAGGGCTTCTGTCCTGCATGGATCATCAAATGTTTCTACTTTTTGCTGCACTGATCACAAGAAAATGGCTTCTGTCCTGTATGAATCATCATGGCTGTGTCTCAATTCAGGGGCTGCATCCTCATGAGTGCGCATTTGTCGGCCGCATACGTCTATGCCCCGCGCGGAGGACTGTCCCAATTCGAAGACTCCTCCTCATGCGGCCGAGGAATGCGGCCTACTTCCTGCCGAAATCCAAGGATGCATCCGTGAATCCTTCAAGACGGAGGCTATCCCAGAATTCATAGCGCCAGCAGAGATTTCGCGGGGGGGTGGGACTTTCTGCGTGCAGGGTCGGGACTGCTGCGTGTTGTTGAGTCATCAGCTCGTTCAACCTCAGCGCAAGCTTGAATCTCATTAAAATTTAACTACAGAAACGACTAAAAAAATATTTGTTAGCTGAATATATATTAGTGTTTCTGAGTTTACTGTTTGTTAAGAACTGATTACAAATTAGCTTATTTTACACGTGCGTAGCAAGGTTTTTCTGAGGGGCGATCTGTTAAAACTCAGAGTGGACCTACAAAATGCAAGTTGCCCAGTAGGTCACCGCGTTAAACATTGGGTTGGCATGCAGATCCTTTTCTCAAAAGCTGGTTCGAATCTCACTCGGTACGGTTAAAACTTATTTTACGTTTGTCTTTTATTGGATAAAAAAAAAGGAGTTTCACAAACTCCTTTTTTTAAATCTCAGTCCTCATATTTTTATCCAATAAAAGACAAACGTAAAACAAGTTTTAACCGAACCGAGTGAGATTCGAACCAGCTTCGAGAAAAGTATCTGCACGCCAAGCCAATGATTAACCGATTGAGCTACTGTACGGCAACTTGCATTTTGTAGGTCCACTGTATCTTTTAACCGATCGCCCCTCAGAAAATCCTTGCTACGCACGTGTAAAATAAGCTGATTTGTAATCAGTTCTTAACAAACCGTAAACTCAGAAACACTATATATACATGTATTCAGCTTAGTAATATATTTTAGCGGCGTCCCTTCTCTTTCCACACACACACACCAAGCGCGCACACAAGAACTTCCCACCCACTTCAAGAGAACGCCCCACCCACTTCAAGGCCGGCAAACCTGAAGGCTAGACCGTCCCATTTCAGCAGTTTAGCTCAGCCCACCTGGTCTTGTGAGTGCGTGGCCTACTCGGCCCAGCAAGGCTGGGTCCTCATGAGGATGCAGCCCCTGAATTGAGACACAGCCCATGTGTGTGTTTAAATGCTCCTTTCGAATGAACCTATTTTCACACAGATCACAAGAAAAGGGCTTTTGTCCTGTGTGGATTTTCATGTGTCTGTTCAAATCTCCCTTTTGAATAAATTTTTGTTCACACAAATCACAAGAAAAAGGCTTTTGTCCTGTGTGGAATCTCATGTATATTTTTAAACAGAACCTTTTTGGTAAACCTTTTCCCACACAGATCGCAAGAAAAGGGCTTATGTTCAGTGTGGATTTTTATGTAATAATAATAATAATAATGTCTATTCCTGTCATCTGCGTATGTTTCCCATACACAGACGAAATTCGTCTCTGCATTTAACCCAACCACCTACCAGGTGGTGCAGTGAGCAGCCCGAAAGCGCCCGGGGAGCTGGAGAAATAGGTGTGCACTCATAGACACCCCAAGCTGGGTAGTGGCCGGGGCGCGAACCCGCGACCTTCGGGTCCGTAGTCAAAAGCCCTGCCACTAGACCATCTTGGCTCCCATGTGTCTGTTTAAATGGCGCTTTTGAATGAACCTTTGTTCACACAGTTCACAAGAAAAGGGCTTCTGTTCAGTGTGGATTTTCATGTGTCTGTTTAAATTAACCTTTTGAATGAACCTTTTTTCACACAGATCACAAGAAAAGGGCTTCTGTCCTGTGTGGATTTTCATGTGATTTTTTTAAACTACCCTTTTTAGTAAACGTTTTATCACAAACATCACAACAAAATGGCTTCAGTCCATTTTCGTTGTGGACACTGTTCACAAATGACTCAGAGACCCTGCTGGGTGAAGACTCCCGGGCTTCATCAGTGTGTTCAGTTTTTAACCCAAAGTCTGATAAAAGTTTCAGATGAGACTCATGGTACATCCAGACCGAACGCCTTTTCAACGGCAAAAAAGCTCGACACGCACGCAAGTGGACGCACTGGACCCAGTGGTGTCCTGACCAGAACGTGAAATTGCGGCTGCGTTGCGGCGGCGGGGGGGGAGGAGCTTACCGGTATACCGAGTTCCTCTCTGCACTCCGCCAGGCAAGGAGCTTTTTATTTTTGTCCCTGTAGAGCAGACTTGACTGGTCGTGAAGGAATTGTCGCGAACACACAGCTACAATGAGTTTCTCTTCCATAGTACACGACCTCGCGGGTCTTTTCTGTGTCCCACAAACAATACGTCACATAGTTGCGCATTACCCCCGCCCCCTCGTTTCCGCGTCACATAGCGGACTCCCCCTTTCTCCTCCACCCGACTCTCCTGATTGGTCGGACACGCGTTCACGAGTTTGAACGGCGAAAATCTTCAGCATGGTGAATGCGTGGTTTGGAGGCTGACGCGGGTTCACGTGCACGAAAAACGCTTTCTAGCACGCTCAACACGCACGTGATGTGACGCCCGACGCCAAGAGACGCCTGGAGGCGCGTCCCCCATTGACTTTGCATGTAAACCGTACGCTCCTGCAGTTGAAAACGCGTTCGGTCTGGATTCACCATCAGGATTGTTCACATCATTATCCTCTTCATCATCTTCACTAACTTCAGTTTCTGAAGATTCAGAATTTCTATAAACATTTAGATCTGGGTTTTTTGGTATTTTTTTCACCTTCACCAGTTGATTCTATGTGGTCACCTGAGATGCTGGTTGGAAGATCACTGACTTCAACTTGGTGTTGATGAAGATGTGAGAACAGAGGTTTCTCTTCATCATCCTCACTCTTAAAAGGAACTGCAGTTAATGAAAAGCTGGTGACATCTGTCTCCTCCTTCATACTGAGCTGCTCTCCCTCCGAAATGGTCCACTGTTCCTCCTCTTCCTCTTTTATGTGGAGAAAATTTGTATCCTGCTGGTTTACATCAGGCCACTGTTCTTCAGGAGCTTCTTCTTTAATCAGCCCTGACTTCTGAACATCTGCAGGAACCACTGGAACACATGTAAAATACAGTAAGGAGAACTCTACTGTAACTTTATATTCACACATACATGATTTGTTTTATTGCTCAGATCACAGTTATTTTTTCTCCTCCAAACAGGTTCCAGTGCTAAACCAGAGCCAAAGTATGCTTAGCCCCAGCTCTTTCCTTTAATAACACTATAAGCTGTGGCTTTAGCACCCCACCAACTCAGCACAATCAATCAACCAATCAACCAACTTTATTTGTATAGCACATTTCAAAAACCATAAGGTTAACCAAAGTGCTGTACAATAACACAAAAGACAAGTCAATTAAAACAATAAAAAACATACAAAAAAATAAAAAATACATGTACCAGTCTTTCTGCAAGTGTGTTAAAATGCCATAAAAATAAGATCATGTGTTAAAAGCCAAGGCATAAAAGTGTGTTTTTAAAAGAGATTGAAAAACAGGAAGAGAGGAGGCCTGTCTGACACTCAACGGTAAGTTGTTCCACAACCTGGGAGCAACGACAGAAAATGCTCGGTCACCTCTGAGCTTCAGCCTAGTTTTGGAGACTGTCAGCAGCAACTGATCAGCTGATCTTAGAGATCGGGGAGGGCAGTAGGGCTGAAGCAGCTCAGACAAATATGGTGGGGCAAGGTTGTTCAGGCATTTAAAAACAAACAGCAAAAGTTTAAAATGAATTCTGTAGTGCACAGGGAGCCAGTGAAGGGACGCCAGGATGGGAGTAATATGCTCACGTCTACGGGCCTGAGTTAAGAGGCGAGCAGCAGAGTTCTGCACGAGCTGCAGACGGGCGAGAGAGGCCTGGCTGATGC
Source organism: Garcialebias charrua (assembly GCA_038048925.1). NCBI lineage: Eukaryota > Metazoa > Chordata > Actinopteri > Cyprinodontiformes > Rivulidae > Garcialebias > Garcialebias charrua. Next base: position 49,763 of record JBBPBX010010886.1, on the reverse strand, counting down.
CTACATACAGTGCATTACAGTAATCAAGACGAGATATGATAAAAGCGTGGATTAATTTCTCCAAGTCAGGTCTTGATAAGATTGGTTTCACTTTTGCAATTTGGCGAAGTTGATAAAAACGTTTCTGAACAACACTGCTAATCTGTTTATCAAATTTAAAATCAGACTCAAACTTCACCCCCAGATTGGTGACACAATCCGTGAGATAAAATGACAGTGAGCCGAGGTCTATGCTGGAAGAAGGACAGCAACTCGGTCTAAACATCATGATTTCAGTTTTGTTCTCATTTAGACTAAGGAAGTTTAGGGAAAACAATGCCTTAACATCGTTAAGGCAGTGTGTAAGTTGCTGGAGTGTATTGTTTTGTGCCAGGGGAAGATAGATCTGGCAATCATCAGCATAGAAATGAAAAGCTATCCCATGTTTCCTAAAAATTGAGCTGAGGGGGAGTAAATAAGGAGCAAATAAAAGAGGGCCAAGGATAGAGCCCTGGGGTACGCCATGTGGAAGAGGAGCAGTGGAAGACATAAAATTGTCCATTTTTACACAAAACTCCTATTGGCTAAATAGGACCTAAACCATTTGAGGGCGGCACCCCTGATGCCCACAAGACAATAAATTAAAATCCTGTGGTCAACAGTGTCAAATGCAGCAAAGTCTAAAAGCAATAAAATGACAAACTTTCCTGAATCTGTTAAAGGTTCAGTATGCAGTTTCTGTAGAACTGCAGCACTTAGAAATATTTTCAACAGGCAAAGCATTCTGATCCCTCCCCCTCAGAGCCATATGTGGCTCTGCCCCCTTGTGGTCTGTTGAATTTCAAATTCAAGCTCTGTTTTTATTGGCTGATTCAAATTCAAGCTCTGTTTTTATTGGCTGGTTACAAACTCTGTTTTTATTGGCTGGAAAATGGCGGGTCACCTTTTCTTTTTAGAAATGCTTATTTACCACCTGGAGAAGCAAGGGGACAATATTTTTTTTTTTTTTTTTCAGAGATTACCTGGCTAACATCAGTCTGTCAGGAGGTAGTGACAGAGTGAAGAAATATGTTTATAAAAAATGTTACATACTGCAGCTTTAAAAGAAAAATATAATTTGAAACCCTCAGAAGTGCACTCTCTGTACTGTGGCGGGCTTTAAACCCAGACTGAAAGGCTCAGTGATACAATTGTCCTCTTCTAACAATGGTACCAGCTGGTTGTAAACAACCTTCTCTAACAGTTTAGAAATAAAAGGAAGATTAGAAATGGGCCTGAAGTTGGAGCAGAGAAGGGGTCAAGGCCTGTTTTTTTAAGTAGAGGGCGTACAAATGCATGTTTAAAAACCTCTGGTACCATACCAGAGGAAAGACTGGTATTAATAATCTGTAGTACACTTGGTCCTATTGTATAAAATACCTCCTTAAACAAGCGAGGTGGGATAAAATCTGCAAGGGAACCAGAGGGCCTCATATGACCAACTATGTCCTCTAGAAAAGAGAAGGACACAGGCTCAAACTGATCAAAAACAGATGAGCAGTGTAGAGGAATAGAGGGGTCATAGGAAGGCTGAGAAATACAAGCTCTGGTTGACACAATCTTATCAGTGAAGAAGTGAAGGAAACTTTCACAGACTTCATTTGAGGTGTCAAAATCAACAGACTTAGGAGCGTTGAGAACAATGTCTATGGTTTTTAACAGAACTCTGGGGTTGGTACAATTAGAAGAAATAATGCCTGAGAGATATTTGTTCACAGATTTTATAGTGTTTTGATAATGTAACAGGTTCTCTTTGAAAATATCAAAAGAAACATGCAGTTTGTCTTTTTTCCACCTGCGCTCCACTTTCCTACACTCGCGCCTGGCAACGCGCACAATGTCACTCAGCCAGGGCTCGGGGGCAGGTTTGGTGCGCCGGCTCTTCAAAGGAGTGATTGTGTCCAGTGTTTGTAAACAAACGGAGTGGAAGTTGGAAACCAGTTCATCAATATTTGAACAAAGAGAGTCTTCAGAGTTCTCCTTGCAGAGTTCTCCTCGCAGAGACCAAGAAAAGTGGAGGAGAACAGGGCTGGGGAGGAGGAGTTAAACATGCAACAGCGCTGAGGAGGCATGTACACTTTAACTGGACAGTGTGTTGGAATGTCAAAAATGATCGGCTTATGATCCGAAAACATAACGTCGCATATGTCCAAATTGGAGACCTCCAGACCATGAGACGGGACCAAATCCAGTGTGTGCCCGAGTTGATGAGTGGAAATGGACACGGTTTGCACAAAATTAAAAGAGTCAATAATGTTTAAAAAGCTCCTGGAGATAGGCTCTTCAGGACAGTCCACGTGAATATTGAAATCTCCAAGAACTAGAACAAAGTCCTATTTGGGCAAGATGTCGGTCAGAAATTCTGAAAAGTCATTTATAAAATCCTTATTGTACTTGGGTGACCGATAGATGACGACACACAAGATGACATGAGAGCGGCCGATTTCAAATGAACAGTGTTCAAAACTTGTAAAAGCAGACTGCAGGCAGACCTGCCGGCATTTAAAATCATCTTTAAAAACAACTGCTATTCCTCCTCCTCCTTTCTGACCAGACAGGCGCGAGGAGTTAAAATAGCAGCAACCAGGAAGAGATAGTTCAATAACAATGGTGTGCTCACCATTTCTCAGCCATGTCTCCGTCACACAGAGGAAATCCAGATGATGGGACATGAAGAAGTCCCTCAGGATGAAAGTTTTGTTTGATAATGATCTTGCATTAACAAGACCGAACCTGGCAGGGACCGGCACATCCGAAGCTGCAGCTGTCGGTGGAGCCCGACGTAGGGCTCGTAGATGGCAGGGGTTGACACCACACCGGCGAGGACGGGGACAGCAGGGGCCGCGGGGACGGACCACGTCATCCGAACTGATACACACCAGCCAGCTGTCAGCAGGGTCCAGAAGCGCAGACTAAAAAAGAGACCAGGTGCCGCGCCATTTCTCCTCCGGGAGGTCACGGGAAATCGTGCCAAGAAAGCTTTAAACTTTAACAGTCGTCTGCTGCGTTTAAGCCGGCGGGATTTACGCCGAGGGAGATTAGCGTGGGTGTGGCAGGTGTGAGCAGTTGTACGACCAGCGAAGGAAAACGGCTGAAACGTCGTATGAACAACATAATCAGGGTCAAATTTCACTAAATTAAAATAAATGATGAGAATAACATCTGGGACAAGATCAGGGCAGCTGCTGTGGCAGAAAACACTCAGGCAGCCGTAGCAACAAAAGCAGAGGTATTTGAATTACACACTAAATAAGTGTGAAAGCAGATATGTTAATTTTTCTGAACAAAAATTACTAGTTTGTTTTGATGAAGTTTTATTGTTTATTAGGAAATTCCTAATAAACAATAAAACTTCATCAAATAGGAATACTACATATATTTTTGGTTTTGGTGAAAGATCATTAAATTCTTTATGAACACAAATGGTTTACTATATTTTATTACCCAAATAAGAATTGATAACAGAATTGATAAGGAATTGAATCGATAAATGACATCGATAAAGGAATTGATATTGATAATTTCTTATCAATTCCCATCCCTAGTGATGGTATAAAAAAGGTATTAAAATTAACTCAACAATTTCTGTATATACCCTGTCCTAACAAACGAGGCTGACGCGGTTACGTCGTCATTAGTTGACATCTATGCTAACTGTACTCTATTTCTGTTTTTGCACTCTTATTTTGATGCAGACAGTGTCCCTGAAGATGAAGGCTCTTCAGATTCTGTTTCGAACTCTCCAAGTACAGTACATCCACTCTGCCGGGCAACACGCAGCAGAACGGCACCACACAACACCCCTTACTAGGTAACAAGCAGCAACAATCGTGTTTAACATCATGTCAATATTAATTTTGTTTTGTATTTATTGTTTTCTTGTAAAACACGTACATGTAGTAAAATTACATTCTCATTTATTCTATTGTGTTTTAATGTTAAAATTTATTATTCATTTATTACTTTAACTTTCATGTATGAAATTTTTAATTTATATTATTCAGTGTATTGTTTTTTTTTAAAGATACAGCAAATGATAATGTTGTTTAGAGGATATTATAATAATTTTTTGTTGTTTTACAGATGGGGATGTGAAAACAGCCAGCCAGACATATGAAGCCATCGATTCGTCCTCGAGGCTCAATGAGATTAACCTGACGAAATAAAGGTTGAATGAATGAATATGTCCTAATCCGCTAATAGCGGACGTAAACAATTTGTTAGCGCTATAGCGGATTGACTAACTTTTACAATTCATAAGCGGATTTGCGTTATTTTTATTTAAAATGCAGTACCACTAATAACTAATTATCCATCCATCCATCCATCCATCCATTTTCTTCCGCTTATCCGGGGTCGGGTCGCGGGGGTAGCAGCCTAAGTAGGGAGGCCCAGACTTCCCTCTCCCCAGCCACTTGGAGCAGCTCCTCTGGGGGAATCCCAAGGCGTTCCCAGGCCAGCCGAGAAACATAGTCCCTCCAGCGTATCCTGGGTCTTCCTCTGGGTCTCCTCCCGGTGGGACATGCCCGGAACACCTCACCAGGGAGGCGTCCAGGAGGCATCCTAACCAGATGCCCGAGCCACCTCAACTGGCTCCTCTCGATGTGGAGAAGCAGCGGCTCTACTCCGAGTCCCTCCCGGATGACTGAGCTTCTCACCCTATCTCTAAGGGAGAGTCCAGCCACCCTGCGGAGAAAACTCATTTCAGCCGCTTGTATCCGAGATCTTGTTCTTTCGGTCATAACCCAAAGCTCATGACCATAGATGAGGGTGGGAACGTAGATCGATCGGTAAATTGAGAGCTTTGCCTTTTGACTCAGCTCTCTCTTCACCACGACAGACCGGTACAGCGCCCGCTTCACTGCGGACGCTGCACCTATCCGCCTATCGATCTCACGCTCCAGTTTTCCCTCATTCGTGAACAAGATCCCGAGATACTTAAACTCCTCCACTTGGGTAAGGACCTCCTCCCCGACCCGGAGAGGGCACGCTACCCTTTTCCGGCTCAAGACCATGGCCTCGGATTTGGAGGAACTGATCCTCATCCCGGCCGCATCACATTCAGCTGCAAACCGCTCCAGCGAAAGCTGTAGATCACGAGCTGATGAAGCCAATAGGACCACATCATCTGCAAAAAACAGAGAAGCGATTCTAAGGCCACCAAAACGGATCCTCTCAACACCTTGGCTGCGCCTAGAAATTCTGTCCATAAAAGTTATAAACAGAATCGGTGACAAAGGGCAACCTTGGCGGAGTCCAACTCTCACCGGAAACGAGCCTGACTTACTGCCGGCAATGCGGACCAAGCTCTGACACCGGTCGTACAGGGACCTAACAGCCCATATCAATGGGCCTGGTACCCCATACTCCCGGAGTACCCGCCACAGAACCCCCCGAGGGACGCGGTCGAATGCCTTTTCCAAGTCTACAAAGCACATGTAAACTGGTTGGGCAAACTCCCACGCACCCTCCAGGACCCTGTTGAGGGTGTAGAGCTGGTCTAGTGTTCCACGACCAGGACGAAAACCACACTGCTCCTCCTGAATCCGAGGTTCGACTATCCGACGGACCCTCCTCTCCAGAACCCCTGAATAGACCTTACCAGGGAGGCTTAAGAGTGTGATCCCTCTATAGTTGGAACACACCCTACGGTCCCCCTTTTTGAATAGGGGAACCACCACCCCAGTCTGCCAATCCAAGGGAACTGCCCCCGATGTCCACGCGATATTGCAGAGTCGCGTAAGCCAACACAACCCCACAACATCCAGAGCCCTAAGGAACTCAGGACGAATCTCATCCACCCCCGGAGCCTTGCCACCGCGGAGCTTTTTAACCACCTCGGCGACCTCAGCACCAGAGATTGGAGAGCCCGACCCAAAGTCCCCAGGCTCCGCTTCCTCAGTGGAAGACGTGCCAGTAGGATTGAGGAGGTCTTCGAAGTATTCCGCCCACCGACTCACAACATCCCGAGTTGAGGTCAACAGCACGCCATCCCCACCATAAATGGTGTTGGTCGCGTACCGCTTTCCCCCCCTGAGACGCCGGATGGTGGACCAGAATCGCCTCGAAGCCGTACGGAAGTCATTCTCCATGGCCTCTCCGAACTCCTCCCACGCCCGAGTTTTTGCCTCAGCAACCACCCGAGCCGCATGCCGCTTGGACTGCCGGTACCTATCTGCTGCTTCCGGGGTCCCACAGGCCAAAAAGGCCCAATAGGACTCCTTCTTCAGCTTGACAGCATCCCTCACCGCCGGTGTCCACCACCGGGTTCGAGGGTTGCCACCACGACAGGCACCAACAACCTTGCGGCCACAACTCCGATAAGCTGCCTCGACAATAGAGGCGCGAAACATGGCCCACTCGGGCTCAATGTCCCCCGCCTCCCTCGGAACGTGTTCAAAGCTCTCCCGGAGGTGGGAGTTAAAGCTCCGTCTTACGGGAGACTCTGCCAGACGTTCCCAGCAGACCCTCACAATACGTTTGGGTCTGCCAGGTCTGACCGGCATCCTCCCCCTATCCATCAGTAAAAATGAAAAAACTTATTTACGGGCTCTTAAATCAACCAGACGGCTCACGGACCATATCCGGTCAGCGTCGGATGTGGTCCGTGAAAAAAAGCGGTCCCCGCCCTAAGGGGGGGCTAGAGAGAACGCTTTCTCTATAGCAGTTAGCAGCCAGTGTGTTACTCTGCAGCCTTATTGCTTGTTTTCGAAGAGTCAGACGAAGAGTTTTTAACATGGAGGGTGAACTTATGGATGTTTCTCAGCGGCCTACGCGACGAGTCAGCGCCTCATTTGCCCTGTTCAAAATGGCGACCGGTCACAGAAGCGAAGGACTTTACAAGAAAACATGGTAAAAACAATTATTTCTTTGCTGAGAAAAATCATATTTCTCAGTTGACTTTATAGCACAAGGTTTTTCTGAGCTTAACCGTTTCACGAAATGGTCAAATCTGTTGGATTAAAAAAAGTAGTTCGCCACTTGCCTTGTTCAAAATGGCGACCGGCCACAGAAGCAAAGGACTTTACAAGAAAACACGGTAAAAACAATTATTTCTTTGCTGAGAAAAATTATATTTCTTAGCTGACTTTATAGCACAAGGTTTTTCTGAGCTTAACCGTTTCACGAAATGGTCAAATCTGCTGGATTAAAAAAAGTAGTTTGCCATTTGCCCTGTTCAAAATGGCGACCGGCCACAGAAGCGAAGGACTTTACAAGAAAACACGGTAAAAACAATTGTTTCTTTGCTGAGAAAAAATATATTTCTTAGCTGACTTTATAGCACAAGGTTTTTCTGAGCTTAACCGTTTCACAAAATGGTCAAATCTGCTGGATTTAAAAAAGTAGTTCGCCATTTGCACGTTAGTGCGTTAGCATTAGCTTCCGCTAGCTTTGCTAAGACATAAGCGCTTTTGAAATTGCGGACCTAAATAAATTAATAAGCGATTTAGAAATAACAGAACTAATTTTTGGATTAGCGCTGCCCAGCACTGCTCCTGTCCAATAAAAGCGTACAAATGAAGGGGAAAAAACTCTATCCAGACTTTAATAAGTTTAGGGTCTGGTTCGCAGAGTATGGAGTTAAAAAAAATTTTGCACAAATATTCATTGAAAAACACTAACAGTTAAGTAAAATAAAATAGTAATCAAAACTTTTGGAATTGTAATGATTTATTTTTTTAAACAAAAATGTTTGTTTAAAAACTTTATTTTTAATAAAATAACTAATTTTTCTCTCGTGAACAGTTATTTGCAAAACATAAACTTTGATTATTTTATTTTTATTACATGTTTGTGCTGCTGTGTGGAGTAATGGTTTTCTATGATATTAGTGCTTAGTGTATTTTTAGTTTATATTTTTCTTAGTTCACATCTTAGGCTACGTTCACACTGCAGGCCAATCCGACCCAAATCCGATTTTTTTTTTGCCCCATCTGACCCATATCCGATTTTTTTGTGACAGTCTGAACGCGACAAATCCGATTTTTTTCAAATCCGACCTAGGCCGTTTCGGTATGTGGTTTTAAATCGGATATATATCTGATGTTTTCAAAGCGACTGCAGTGTGAACGCTCATGTGACTTACATCTGACTTTTGCAGAACTGTGCGGCTCATTTAATTGAGCCGCACGTGTTTGTACAGACAGAGGGGACACGCAGTAGCGGCAGCTCAGAGCGGGGTAGGGGCGAGGGGGGCGGGGACAAGCTCTCTGTACTTGCAGTGATGCGAGACCGACGTCACACACCCCTCTGAACAGAGGTAGCAGCCACAGCTCCAAAAATCGCCATCACTAAAAATTTTGCTTGCTTTCTTCCCAGTTTTCTTTTGCCTTTAATCATTTGGATGTTTAGCTTTCCACGATTGGACAACAACTTCAAAATTACCGAACACACACTGAAAACTGTTGCGTCCATGTTTACTTCCGCAAACACAGGGTGCTGCGTGTCACGTCACGTTCTGAGACACGTTTTCTTCTGCGCATACGGGTCGCTTCTGCAATGTAGATCGTTCACACTGGAGTCTGATCCAGGTCGCATTTAAAATGTAGTGTGAACGTTCACACCAAAAGATCGGAGAAAAAAAACAATCAGAATTGAGCATTAAGACCTGCACTGTGAACATAGCCTTAGACCCCGTTTACACTATGCATATTTTGAGACAAACTGCTCCTTTCTCTCTGTGTTTGTACTGATCATTTACACAAGACCAGTAGCCCCCCTCTTTGAATCCGATGGTTTTTGAACTCACGGCTCACAGTGGTTTTTTGCTGACCCCCTGCTGATAACATAAACGTCTCCCGCTGAGCTTTTGTTTGAACCACATGCGCGCAGCACGCACGCGCAGACAGCCGGCATTTCTAACAATGGCGCCCTTACCAAAAAGTAGTATATGCAAGTATACTTAAAGTACACTAATTTTAAACTAAAAAAATAAGAGTATACTTTCAGTATACTTTTTAGGTACTTATCAAAAGTATACTTGGCCAAGTTTATTTTACACAATACTTGACTTATACTAAAAATAAACTAAAAGTCTAAGTATACTTAATCTATACTTATGTTTAAACTTTTGGCCAAGATATTTTACACAAAGTATTTTCACACTGGTTTATTTTTAGTACTTCTGTTTTAAACGTTTTGTCAGTTTTTTGAAACAGCTCGAGCTGTTTTTTTATATTGTTGTATATATATATATATATATATATATATATATATATATATATATATATATATATATATATATAGTATATTATTATTATTATTGAGCATGCATCAGGGTATTATTATTATCATCATTATTATTATTATCATTATTCAATTTTATTCTGCGTTACTCCAGGCGTGTTTGCTTTCTACCATTTTTCTGTTTGTGGTCTCATGCGTTATTGGGGGTAGAACGTGATCATGTACGTCCCAACCAATCAACGCCACTCTTGCTTGTCAGGTTGCATGTGAACTTTGTCCTAACCAATCAACGCCACTCTTGTTTATCGGGTGAAGTAGCATGTGATCATATCCAACCAATCAACGCCTCTTGCTTCGCGCGCTTCTTTCAAATGTAGCCATTTCCTTTCAACTGTTGGACAAGAAGCTGTTGTTGTGTTGGACTCAGCGCTCGTAAAACTTGCTTTTTATTAGACGTCGACTGGTCAGACTCTGGACGACGACTGGACATTCAGTTGGAAGTTGAAGGTCGGTTCGGTTTTGTTTATTTGCTAGCTTTTTTAGCTCTGTTCAGTTGAATGAACAAAACCTGCTGTTGCTAAAAGCTAAGCTAACAACGAGCTAAAACGGGTGTGTCGTGTATGCTGCTGAGGCAGATAATTTGAGGCAAGTAAAACACTGCAGGTTAGGTTATTCTAGCGTTTAAATAAGCCATATATGCTACGTTTTTTTTTTTTTTTTTTGGCTTAGTTCCTGGATGGTTTTTCAAAGAGACAGGCCCCGCATCCTCACGCTGTTTGCGTCGCGTCTGTTAACACACATGCGCTCACTAGCCAGCAGAACAATAACCGCAGCCAGGCTGAAATACTAATTTACTTTAAATACGTATTTCAGCAACATACTGTTTTTGTAGCTGCTTAAACAAGAGGCTGAAGGAAGATATATCTCATTCACGAGGTCTTGAGAGTCAATTACTTTCTGAGAGTTTCATTAAAGATTTACTGGAACATGAGATATTTTGCTAACAGACACACAGGCAGGCTAATATGAGTGCCAGACTTTGGTGGTGGTGGTGCTAAACAGTTCACAGTAACACAGCAGAGGTGTTTGTCCCTTGTTGATGTGAATCTTTAGGTTTGAATGCTCTTTATTTGTCTCTAAGTTGATGGAAGCATCAAAGTGATGCATGTAGAACAGAAACTAAAGATTTCTCACATGTTCTCTTTGATTCAGACTCTGCAGGTTGTCAGAGATCAGCTGTGCCTCTCTGCTCTCAGCTCTTCAATCCAACCCCATCTGACACAACTGGATCAGACTCAGAACCTAGCCTTGAGAACTGCGGTAAAGTGAGCCACTCGTCATTGAGAGGTAATTTCTAAGTAGTTTGAGTAAAGCAATTAAGACACTGATTTTTTGTTAACAGAGTTCACTTTGCTCTCAGCATTAAACGTGACGCTTGAACATGGTTTGGTTTCATGTTGCTCCACTTCATTCACCCAGAGTTTGAAGGAGCACACACCTTTTATTAATTAAAGCTGCACAGGTGCAGTAAATTAAAAGTCACATGATGCATCTGAGCATCCAATACAAAACAAGCCTATAAAGAAAAACAAATTCAAACAAAATGAGAGCAATACAAAAACATTCATAATGTCAACACCCCCACTTGCTCACATTTTGGGTAACTCCCTCAGGCTCTTAATGTTTCAAACCTAAATAAATTCTTCATACACCAAACAAACATTTCATACTTTTTCAACTTCATCTTGGTTGCTGGTTTGGTTAGTACGTCTGCAACCATATCATTAGTTGGACAGTACTCCAGAAAAACTTTTCCTTCATTTACAGCTGATCTGATAAAATTATATTTAATATCAACATGCTTACACCTTTGCCTGTGTACAGGATTTTTGGCTAAGGCTATAGTACCCTGATTGTCCTCATAGATCTTAGCTAAATAATCCAGTCCATCCATGTCTTAAGTATAAGCATTCTTGTACAGTAGCAGCTAGTGTCATGTACTCTGCCTCACATGTAGATAGTGCTACAGTGGACTGTCTTTTGGTTTTCCATGAGACTAATGTAGTACTTCGTCCACGCAGTGCGTCTCGGCCTGGAAACTTTCATCAAACCTTCTGAACTTCCTAATGTCGGTGATGATGTGTGACGTTGCACCTGCGTCCACCATCAGACCTCTCCTCTTGATGTCATCCATTCGCGTGTCTGCGTCGCTCACCTGGAAAGCATACTCTCTGTTGCCATCTGTCTCTTCGGCCACTTTGCGTGCGTTGTCCCGGTGCTTTCTACGCCTGCAGGTTTCATTGCTGTGAGTGTTGTTCCTAAAGTGACTGCACCACTGCTTCCGTTGGCAGGTTCTGCTTATGTGGCCTTTCATCCCACATTTAAAGCACACAATCTCAGAACTTCCAGCCTCAGGATCATTTGTGCTTCTAGGTGAGAATTTTCTGCCAGAATGCACTTTAGCTTTCATCACATTGTCCTCAGATACACTCGCACGCATATTTTCAATGTCTTCAAAACTTCTCAGTTTTGTCTTAAACTCTGCGAAGGTCATTTTATCACCATCTTCACTTTGAGTGATATAAATAGCAAATGGTTTAAATGTCTCTGGAAGACCCTTCAGGGCCATGGCTATCAGAAGTCCGTCACTCAAATCCTCACCTGCACTTCTTAAAGCGGTGATTGCAGTCTCAGCTCTGATGATGTACTCCGTTACCGACTCACTGGGTGATTTCTGCAGTGAAGTCAGCTCAGTATACAGGTTGATCACTCTGGGTTTCCCTTTTCCGGCGTAATGTTCACGCAGGATTCCAAGCGCCGCACGCCCATCATCTGCTGCGTCATGCATGATAAGTGACAAACTCTTGTCATCCAAAAACTGAATGAGTTCTGCATACGCTTCAGCATTTTTCTTTGCGTCATCTTCTTCTTCTCCATCAGTAGGTCCTGTCAAGATTGTATCTTTAAGCCCTTGTAATCGGAGATGTCCTAGAAACTTAGTTTCCCATAATTTGTAGTTTTTCTCATCTCCATCAAAAAGAAGTCTTGACCATCGGCTGGCTGCCATTTCCTTTTCTCTTCTGTTCATTTTTCCAAACTGTTCAAACACTCTGGGCCCATAACCTGTTGACAGAGTTCACTTTTGGCTCAGCATTAAACGTGACACTTGAACATGGTTTGGTTTCATGTTGCTCCACTTCATTCACCCAGAGAGATGTTTGAAGGAGCACACACCTTTTATTAATTAAAGCTGCACAGGTGCAGTAAATTAAAAGTCACATGATGCATCTGAGCATCCAATACAAAACAAGCCTATAAAGAAAAACAAATTCAAACAAAATGAGAGCAATACAAAAACATTCATAATGTCAACATTTTTAAAACCAGATGTGGAAATGGAGAATGCCTTGTTTGAATGTTGTATTGATTCTAACTTCCTGTTCCTCCTTTATATCTCAGCTCTTCATTGCACAAATGACTAATGTAAATTTTGAATGGTCTCAAAACACTACTGTACTGTATAGTGATACACAATTTTTGTTCATTTGCCCCTTGTTTTTTCTTTTTCTTTTACAGAGCTTCCAGCAGTTGTGAAAAAAGTCTAAAGATGTGGCGATCGGATCTCAGCGTTGCTTCCATCCACTCAACACCAGCTGTACACTTGTTGCTCCACCCATCTCTGTTCAAGTGTTGTCTGACCCTGATGACATGGTAATTAACTGAATGCATGGATACTATATGTTATTGATCCATTTGGGAATCATTACAATACAACTTCTTTCTACATCTTTTGATTGCACATAAATGATAGATGAGAAGTGATATGATACCCCTTGATGGTATGCAATAAAGCTATAGAAAATATGCTTAGGCATATTCATTGCAAAGATGAATATATACTATAGATTTCCAAATACTGTACTGTAAATAAATGTTTAATCATTATTTGGTTAACAAGATCCATGTGTTTTGCACGTGCCTGTTGTGCCAGATGTAGAAGTCCCAAGGCGAAAGGTGAAGTCTCTACGGACTACCAGCTCAGCCTTGCTGGTGCTCATCTACGGGAGAGAGTTATTGGCCAATTGAAGTTTGACTGGGAGGCAATCGGGGGCTCATAAAGATGTGGAGTCAAAGCCACCTTTGGACAACACAAAGCTTGATACTTGGTGAGTGTATAATGTAGGACAAAACTCATTCTAAAATACATTCCTAATGTTTTTTCTCGTTTTATGAACAAATTACTGTAATGTTCCATGCTCCTCACGGTTTATGATGCAGATTCTGATACAATCACCTAAAAATGCCATTCACTGATACCATATGGATTAGATTGGATTTGGTTATGTGCTCTATAATAATAAAAAAAAGTTTACATCCATCCATCCATCCATTTTCGTCCGCTTATCCGGGGTCGGGTCGCGGGGGTAGCAGCCTAAGTAGGGAGGCCCAGACTTCCCTCTCCCCAGCCACTTGGAGCAGCTCCTCTGGGGGAATCCCAAGGCGTTCCCAGGCCAGCCGAGAAACATAGTCCCTCCAGCGTGTCCTGGGTCTTCCTCTGGGTCTCCTCCCGGTGGGACATGCCCGGAACACCTCACCAGGGAGGCGTCCAGGAGGCATCCTAACCAGATGCCCGAGCCACCTCAACTGGCTCCTCTCGATGTGGAGAAGCAGCGGCTCTACTCCGAGTCCCTCCCGGATGACTGAGCTTCTCACCCTATCTCTAAGGGAGAGTCCAGCCACCCTGCGGAGAAAACTCATTTCAGCCGCTTGTATCCGAGATCTTGTTCTTTCGGTCATAACCCAAAGCTCATGACCATAGATGAGGGTGGGAACGTAGATCGATCGGTAAATTGAGAGCTTTGCCTTTTGACTCAGCTCTCTCTTCACCACGACAGACCGGTACAGCGCCCGCTTCACTGCGGACGCTGCACCTATCCGCCTATCGATCTCACGCTCCAGTTTTCCCTCATTCGTGAACAAGACCCCGAGATACTTAAACTCCTCCACTTGGGGCAGGACCTCCGACCCGGAGAGGGCATGCTACCCTTTTCCGGCTCAAGACCATGGCCTCGGAAAAGTTTACAATCAAAGTTAAATGCAGGTTATGGGTATTATTCGTAGTTGTTAAATCAAAAATATCTGAGAGCATAACTTTTTTTTTTTAAAGGGAACCACAATTACTTTTAACATTAGACTTTAATTAATAAACTTTTATTTTAACTGTAAAACAATGACTGTAAAAATACTGTAGGGTGTTTAGTTTTGTAAATTTTTAAAGTATATTTTAACATGTGTATATTTTAACACATGAAAATATATTTTAAAAATGTACAAAACTAAACCACCCTACAGTATTTTTACAGTTAAAATAAAAGTTTATCAAATAAAGTCAAATGTTTAAAAGTAATTGTGGTTCCCTTTAATAATAAGTTATTGTTTATCACTCGTGAAACCTAGAGACATATTTTAAGGATATGTTTGATGTGAGAGTAATTACACTGATGATAGAATAACATAACATTGGAGTAATTTCTGTTTTTTTGGTGTGTTTTTTTTTTTTTCAGTCTACACCAAGCCAAAGTTCCCTGACACCACCATGCAAGATGTGCGAAGAGTCATAAGAAGAAGAAAAAAAGCAACATAAACAACTACCGGTGAAGTTTTTTTTTTTTCTTATCCCCCCCAAAGATGTGAAGATGCCTTCTGAAAAGGAAAGACTTCAGTTTCCAGTTGGAGACACTATTTTTGCTTTGTTTAAGCAAATGCACACATTTTTACATTGTGTTCTGGACTTTATGTTTACACCTTGAAATGCAAATGTGCACCTTTTCCTTTTCAATTTTTAAAACTGGGAAGGGATTCATTTTAAATGCTGCTGTTTTGTAAACTGTTTTTGAGCTGCACCTTAATTTTATATAATAATAATAATAATAATAAATTCAATTTATACCGCACTTTTCATTAATAAAAATCTCAAAGTGCTACAACAAATAAAAACAAGTGATAAAATCAAATAAAATCAATAATGGTATTAACTAAGATTAAAAACAGAATCATGTGGAGGCAGAATAGGCCTGCTTAAAAAATAAATAAATAAATAAAATAAAACAAGTGATAAAATCAAGTAAAATCTATAATACTATCAACCAAGATCAAAGATAAAATCATGCGGGGGCAGAATAGGCTTGCTTAAAAAGAAAAGTCTTTAAACCGCTTTTAAAGTCAACCAGTGACTGTGGAGCTCTCAGGTAGTCAGGAAGGGAGTTCTCAAGACCTTGTTTTATGACTTTGTAAACACATCTTTCAGAATACTTTAAAAAATAATTTTTAGCATATACTGTAAATAGTATTGTGCAAGTATTGTTAAGCAAACTTACAAGTGTAACATAACAATTACAATGACAACATGGTATTAGTTTTAGAAATTCAAAAATTTAACTTAAATGATAAAATAAACTGTAAACTAGAAGTAAATAACAAGTGCATTGGAAGTATATGAAAAAGTGTACTAGTGGTATACTTTAAGTATACTGTAATAAACTAAAGTATGAACTAGAAGTATATAACAAGTGCATTTGGAGTATAAAGAAAAGTATACTAGTGTTATACTTTAAGTATACTTCAATAAACTAAAATATGAACTTGAAGTACACTGGAAGTCTAATTAAAAGTGTACTACTAGTATACTTTAAGTATACTTCAATAAACTAAAATATGAACTTGAAGTACACTATAAGTACATTGGAAGTCTAATAAAAAGTGTACTACTAGTATACTTTAAGTATACTTCAATAAACTAAAATATGAACTTGAAGTACACTATAAGTACATTGGAAGTCTAATAAAAAGTGTACTACTAGTATACTTTAAGTATACTTCAATAAACTAAAATATGAACTTGAAGTACACTATAAGTACATTGGAAGTCTAATAAAAAGTGTACTCCTAGTATACTTTAAGTATACTAAAATGGGCCAATTTAGTACAAAAAAAGTTTATTGTAAGTAAACTGCGAGTATACTTAAAAGTACACTTAGAGACATATACTTTATATACTTAAGTATACTTAACAACATATACTTAAAGTATACTTCTTTTTGGTAAGGGAAATCAATGACCATTTTTAAAAATATGATCAAAACAAATTTCTTGCAAAAATATAAATGATAACGATATCGTGTAATAGATGTCTTCTTTGAAATTCTCTTTCTTGGAACTATACGCGTTGTTTTCTTTTTTCAATCTGTAATTTTTTAGATTGGTTTTTCTTTTTGTTTTGTTTTTGGTCTCGTTTGAATTATCTTTGTAATGGGGGCAGAAAAAAATAAGATTTTTTTCTTCTTTCTGCATCCCTTCATTTTAATTTTATACTGTACAGTCTCAAATAGATTGTTTTGTGTTGTATTTAAAATAAATAAAATAAAATAAAAAATGTTACTGCTCTAAGGGCACCTTGGTGGACTGATGCTTTTCGGAGCTACATCTTGTGAAAGAGCCTTGTCTTACCCGAGCCTCCTCCACTTGCTGGGCCATGGCTGCCAGGCTGAGCTCAGCAGGACGGTTCTTGATGCTCAGAACCTTTGAAACGACCCTGCTGAGCAGAAGATCCAAATCCCTGCTAGAGGTGGGGAGAGCCTCTAGAGCATCTTCCTGTTGTGTACCCTGTGGACAAAGACCAGCGACTCAGATTGCAACCATACCGGACACAAGCCGGAAGCATCAAAACCAACTCAAGGACCAACATTAATCGACTTACCTGAATAATCTGACTGATGGCCCCTGTTCGACAGAGGAACTGTATTTCGGTGAAGATGTTCTCCATGGCAGTTCCTCCTGGTTCCTCCAGGTCTGGTTCCTCACCCTCCTGAATTTTTTGTTCTTGAACTGTTAATCCTTCCAAATGAGTTTGTTGACCCGGGCTGATGTCAGTTGATTTCTCCTGCAGTGACTCTGTCAGGATCTCTTCAGAACTCACCACCACCTCCTGTTGTCACCAAGAAACTCCAGGTTTATCGTTAGAATTGTTTAAACATGCAAAAGATGAGTTAAAAGCTTCTGGATCATCTCTGTGCAATGTCTGTAAAATCATGTAAACTAAGTCAATCAAGTGTTTATTTTAATAAAGTTATAAAACATGTTTCAACAAACTAAGAATGACAGAAAACACACGTGACTTTTCTCTAATACTGAATTCTTGATGGTTTTTCTGTGGTTATCTCAGATAATCCTCATAAATCTGATGAAGTTGGATTACTCAGGTTTTTACGTGGCAGGACTTTATTGCAGGAGATGTTATTTGTTCCTCAAACTAACCATCTTCAAGACTTCAGACGCAGACGATATCATTCTAACGGCCACATCAGAACAGAGCGGGGTGCGAATGTTTGAAGAATGGAACGCTCGACTCGCTGACCATGGGTTCAAAGCCAACATTGACAAAACAAAAGCGATGAACACTGGCGAATCCGTCGAATCCACACCCACTGGTCGTTGGTCCTGTTCAGATTGCAAAGCTGGTGTGGGCAGCAATTCAATCATGTGTCAACAGTGGTGTCACAAACGTTCAAAAATAAGTGGTCCATTGTCGAAAACGACCAATTTCGTTTGTCCTACTTGCATCAATCCACGACAACAAGTACAACGCAACAATACAATTGGAGCCGTTGGCGTCGAAACAGTCAAGTCGTTTCAATATCTAGGGGATGTGTTGGACTGTACTGGAACAGCCGAAGCTGCCGTTCGGGCACGTATACGTGTGGCATGGAATAAATGGCATCTACTCGCTTCTATACTGATGCGGCGCGACATCCCACTACTCCTACGTTCAAGACTCTATGGCTCAGTGATACGTCCCGTGCTGTTGTATGGCGCAGAAACATGGCCAATGACAACAAAACTCGAACAGCAACTTCACCGAACCGACATGAAAATGCTCCGATGGATGCAACGCATTAGTCTTAAAGATCACATCCAATCGACCGAAATCCTGCGTCGAGCTGGCTTATGTGCGATTAAGGACGCATGCCGGCGACACCGTTTGCGGTGGTTCGGTCATGTTAAACGAAGTGAAAACAGTGCTATACTTGCTATTGCAAACCTTGAAGTACCTGGTACCCGTCCCAAAGGCCGTCCGAAAAATACCTGGGTGCAAACGATTCAACAAGATCTGAAAGTGTTGAACCTCAATGAACTGGACGCAACTGACCGCCTAATCTGGCGTCAAAAACTTGGCGACAAAGAACTAATATCCCACCCCGGAATCGGAAAAACAGACGTTAAACGAAGATAGATAGATAAACTAACCATCTTCAAGACTTCAAAGCTCACATTTCACAGCGAACAATACAAAAACTTGCGGTAAGCCTTTGGACTCACCTTTGGTAAACTCACATCCTGAAGAATCATTTCTTCTGATGCAGTCCGGCTCGTTTGGAGCTGAATCTCCTTCCTCATCAACTTGTGCTCTTCTCCTTCAGTTTTCTCTTCCACATCTGCCATGTGTTCCTTAATTAGGAATTTAAGAACCGAACATGGTTCTGTGATGAACCCAGTAAAACTTTCTTGGACCTGTTCCTCCGTCATACTGAATGCAGATGAGTCAGGATGAACTTCAGCTGCAGTCACGTCTTCTGTCTCTTTATGGGCCTCAGATCGGGCCTCCGTCTCCGGCAGCTTCTCTGTGCTGATAGTTTGGTTCTCAAAAGAGCTCAGATGGATTTCTTTCACTTGGACTGAACTTTCATCTGAAATTGTTGATGCTTCATGCATCTCGTCTGGTAAAGGTGTGGGCTGGTTGTGAACATCAGCATCTTCACCTGCCACAGGTGTGAGCCTGCAGGGTTCGAACTCAGGATCAATTTGACTCGTTTCCTTGCCGCTCTTTTCCGACAAATTCACTTCAACTGGTTCTTGGTGTTCAGGTTCTTTAACATTTACTTCATCCACCATCAACTTATCTGGGTGAATATCTGCAGAGGTCAAATCTGGTTCTTCTGTCATGCTCTGAATGATTAATTCACGTTCATCATCCTCTGATACCAGTGAGATCCGTTGCTCCGGTTCATCCGGTGAACTGCTGATATCTCCTTCTGACACTGATGGGATTTGTCGCTCCGGATGTTCTGGTGAACTGCTGATATCTCCGACTGACAATGATGGGATTTGTCTCTCCGATTCATTTGGTGAACTGCTGATAACTCTGACTGATATAGATGGGCTCTGTTGGTCCAGCTTTTCTGGTAAACTGCTGATAACTTCAACTGACATCAATGGGATCTGTTGCTCTGGTTCATCTGGTGAACTGCTGATAACTTCAATTGACATGGATGGGATTTGTTGCTCCATTTTTTCTGGTGAACTGCTGATAACTCCGACTGGCACCAATGGGATTGTTTGCTCCGGTTCAGCTGGTGAGCTTTTGATGAATTCGACTGACACAGATGAGAATTGTTGCTCTGTTATGTCTGGTGAACTGCTGATAACTTCTTCTGACAATGATAGGATTTGTCCCTCCGGTATATCTGGTGAACTGCTGATAACTTCAACTGATACCAATGGAATTTGTTGCTCCGGTTTATCTGGTGAAATGCTGATAACTCCGACTGACACAGATGGAATCTGTTGCTCTGGTTCATCTGGTGAGCTTTTGATAACTTCGACTGACACGGATGGGATTTGTCGCTCTGTTTTTTCTGGTGAACTGCTGATAACTTGGACTGGCGCCAATGGAATTTGTCGCTCCGGTTCATCTGGTGGAATGCTGATAATGCCAACTGACACCGGAGGGATCTGTCGCTCTGGTTTATCTGGTGAGCCACTGATAACCCCAACTGACAACGATGGGATTTGTCCCTCCCATTCATCTGGTGAACTGCTGATAACTCCAACTGCCATGGATGGGATTTGTTGCTCCGGTTTTTCTGGTGAACTGCTGATAACTCCAACTGACACAGATGAGACTTGTTGCTCCTCTTTTTCTGGTGAACTGCTGATAATTCCTTCTGAAAATGGTAGGATTTGTCGCTCTGGTTTTTCTGGTGAACTGCTGACATCTCCGACCGACACTGATGGGATTTGTCGCTCTGGTTTTTCTGGTGAACTGCTGACATCTCCAACTGACACAGATGGGATTTGTCGCTCTGGTTTATCTGGTGAGCTTTTGATAACTTTGAGTGACACAGATGGGATTTGTTGCTCCGGTATTTCTGGTGAACTGCTGATATCTCCGACTGACACTGATGGGATTTGTTGCTCTGGTTTATCTGGTGAGCTTTGGATAACTTCCATAGACACAGATGGGATTTGTCGCTCTGGTTTATCTGGTGGAATGCTGAAAACTCCGACTGACACAGATGGGATTTGTTGCTCCGGTTTTTCTGGTGAACTGCTGATATCTCCGACGGACACTGATGGGATTTGTCCCTCTGGTTTATCTGGTGAACTGCTGATATCTCCGACGGACACTGATGGGATTTGTCGCTCCGGTTTATCTGGTGGAATGCTGAAAACTCCTACTGACACAGGTGGGATCTGTCGCTCCGGTTTTTCTGGTGAAGAGCTGACAACGCTGACTGATGATGAGATTTGTCGCTCTGGTTTATCTGGTGAGCTTTTGAGAACGTCGACTGACACAGATGGGATTTGTTGCTCCGGTTTTTCTGGTGAACTGCTGATATCTCCGACGGATACTGATGGGATTTGTCCCTCCGGTTTATCTGGTGAACTGCTGATATCTCCGACTGACACTGATGGGATTTGTCGCTCCGGTTTATCTGGTGGAATGCTGAAAACTCCGACTGACACAGGTGGGATCTGTCGCTCTGGTTTTTCTGGTGAACTGCTGACATCTCCGACTGACACTGATGGGATTTGGCGCTCCGGTTTCTCTGGCAGAATGCTGATAACTCCGACCGACACAGGTGGGATTTGTCGCTCCGGTTTTTCTGGTGAAATGCTGATAACTGTGACTGATGCTGATGGGATTTGTCGCTCTGGTTTATCTTGTGAGCTTTTGATAACTTTCAGTGACACAGATGGGATTTGTTGCTCCGGTTTTTCTGGTGAACTGCTGATATCTCCGACAGACACTGATGGGATTTGTTGCTCTGGTTTATCTGGTGAAGTGCTGACAGCACTGACCGATGATGATGAGATTTGTCGCTCTGGTTTATCTGGTGAGCTTTTGATATCTTCGACTGACACAGATGGGATTTGTTGCTCTGGTTTATCTGGTGAAGTGCTGATAACGCCGACTGATGATGATGAGATTTGTCGCTCTGGTTTATCTGGTGAGCTTTTGATATCTTCGACTGACACAGATGGGATTTGTCGCTCAGGTCTATCGGGGTGTTTAACAGGAGCTTGAGTGCCTCCGGGGATCATTCTTTTCACTTTAGACTTCTCACCAAAGTTTCCGGGTGCATCTTCTAGTTTGTCCTGAGTTTTTTCCAACATATCTAGACTTCTTTTTAAAATTTCCTGCTCAGATGTTTCTCCAGATGTTGTCCCTTCTTCACTTGATGGAACTTCTTCAGAACCAGCAGACACATTGTACCTGTAGTCTCTCTGAACAGCCTTGTCCTCTGGATGAAGATGAGCAGCAACCTTCTCTTTGTTTTCAGGCACTCCTTCACTCTGGGTCCTTGTCCGAGTCAGATCTTCTCCTGGTCCTTCATGCTCTACCTGGATTTTCTCCACCCCAGCAGGTCTTTCTTCCAAGTGAACAGAAGAACCATCTTCTCCATGTTTCATTGCATGATGTTCTTCGTGCAGTTCAAGTCTTGCTTGTTTGGTCTCTGAGACCACAGTCTTGGTTCCACCTGGACTTTCATCTTGCTCATTCAAGCTTATTTCTATAACTTTAGCCTGGTGTGGTTGTATTGACTCATAAACAGCAGAGGAGAGTTGTTGCATCTCTGGTGCAGATATCTCTGAGGTAACATCAGCTGTAGTTGTTTCATTAAAGCTTGTTGTTGAACTGCTGATAACACAAGTTACAGCAGAACGTTCATCTGACCTAATGTGTTCACAGACCGTGTTAGGCTCAATGTCAGCCTCAGTTTTGTTGAAGCTTATTGGATCTTGCTCATATAAGCTTATTTCTATAAATTCTGTCTCGTCTTGTGGCTGTGCTTTAGAAGAAGGCAAGTTGAGCTGGACAGAGTCTGTCTGAGGTAAGTCGTCTTGAAGAACAGAGGTGGTTTGTTGGACATTTCCAATCTGGATCACAGTCTCCATCCTTGGCTCATCCCCTGCAGAAGATGGGTCATCGTTCTCCTGTGGACTGCTACCAGTAGTTATATCAAGCTGTAGAATGCATACTTTGGGTTCTTCCTGAATAAATCCCTCATTCTGGCTGTCTTGATCATGTCTTGAAGCCTTGTCCTCCTGAACATCGCTTTCTCCGACTTCTTTAGGTTTTTCCTGTGGTGGTTCTTGTTCAGACACCTTTTGATGGCTGGTGGTTTCACTTAGGGTAACCTTTTCATCTTCAGGTGAATTATTTTCTATATTTTCCTCATGGGACCAGACAGTAGATGTAGTGGAGTCACTCGCGACCACAGTTTTTTGATCTGGTTCATCTAACGTTGCCTCACAAGTCTGGAGGATCTGTATATCTGACACATCAAGGAGCAAATATCTCATCTCTGTCTTTTCAGTGTTTGTCCATAACTTGTCAATGTAATCTGGTAAATTTGGAGTATCTGTAGAATCATCCAACTGAAGCTGTATTTGAGCATCTGTTCCAAAGCTCATTTCTGAAGACTGGGTGGTGGTTTGGCCTTTAAAATGGTCCTCAGGTACCTGATGGCCTGCGTCTGCAGTTTGAGGTGGTGTTATTGAGACAGGTGGAACGTCTGACTTAAGTTCTTCTGTATGAGAAGAATGAGAAGTCAGAGTGCAACTTTGGACATCAAAGTGATGAGCAACATGTTCATGTAATTCACTTGTATCGAGAATGACTGTGACCACTTTCTTTTCTTGGAGATCCCGGTCTTCAACAACCTGAATTTGAGTCTTCACAACCACTGAACTTATGTCCTTCACACCTGTTTGAGTCTTCATCCCTGCAGAGATTTCACTGAGGACCTCTGAAGCAACAACAGGTTTCTCATGGTCACCTTCTTCCTTCAAATGTTTGGTCCCAGCATTGGTGTCTCTTCTGTTGGTCTCTGTGGATTCAGACGACTCCACATTGGTAAGGTCGTTTCCACTCTGTACAACCTCAGTTATGTCTAAATCTACAACTTTTATTTGATCTTTGGAAGGCAGAGAGGAACTCTCACACTTAATGTCAACAAATTCCAGGAAATGTTTGGGACTTTCTGATATACTTTTAGTTTGCTCAATTGATTCAACAATCCTTTCAGTTTGTCCTTGGACCTCCTCAGTTTTTAAAGCTGGTTCTTGACCAGTTTCTTCAGACTCGATGAGATTCGTTGACTCCCTACTGGTTGGCACTGGTTCAGTTTTTCCAGAAACAATAACTGTTTGATTTGTTGACATAATCATTTCAGATTCAGCCTTGGGCTCAGACAAAAGCCCAGTATCTTTGTCTGTGGAATGCATCAGACTTTCTGACTGTTTGTTGCTTGGCGAAAGCTCTATTTTTTCCAAGACAGAAGTTTCAGTTATTGTTGGGATCATTTGTGGAGCAGCAGAAAGCTTCTTGTCATCAAAGCTTTTTAAGACAGTTTCCACTGACCGGTCATCTGGAGTTGCTGGACCTCCAGGCTTTTCCATGACCCGTATTTCCTCCCCGTATAGCAGGTCAGGGGAAGTCAGACTCTCTGATGTATTCAGCAAGAACTTATTTTCTTGCTGAACAGTAATTACTGTGCCTGATGGTTCAGTTGGCGTAACTCTTGCCCATTCGAGCTCTTTATTAATTTTTATGGAGTCCACATCATCAGACCCAGCAGAGATAGTATCTGGCTTTAAAGCTGTAGAAACATCAGCACTTTTTGTTTTTGACAGAACAGCAGTTTCAGTTTCCTCTGCAGACAGAGGTCCAACAGGCTCTTGATTTGCTGGCATCTTATTCTTGTCAACATGTTGCAAGGGGATTTTTGGACTTTCTGGCATTCCTTTGGATTGGGAAAGCTCAACTAATTCAATGACACTTTCTGTTTGTCCTTCGACATCCTCTGTTTTTAAAGCCGTTTTTTGCCCAGCTTCTTCAGACTCAAATTTTTCCAAGAGTAATATTTCAGTTGTTTTTTGGCACACCTGTGGAGCTAGAGGAAGCTCCTGACCATCAGAACCTGTCAGAGCTAATTTCTTTGCAACAGTGCCTTCAGTTATAGAACCTCCAGGTTTTTCCATGACCTGTGTTTCCTCTTTGTTATAAAGTTCAGGTGGAGTCATAATGGTCTCAGACATCCATGTGAATGACAAGAGCGTATCTTCTTTTGGAACAGTAGTTGCCGTAACTGATGGCGCATTGGAAGAAATTCTTACAATGTCAAGTTCTTTTATAGTTTCCTGAGAGTCCAGATCTTCAGATCCAGCAGTGACAGTATCTGACTTTAATGTCACTGGAGCATCCCTACTTTTTGACTCTCTCTTAGCTGGTACAAGTTTTGTTTCCGTCAAAGGAGCCATTTCTGGTTCCTCTGTAGATGTCAGTCCAGTTTCTAATATTTTTTCTGTCACAGATTTGGCAACGGTTTTCTTGCTTGTTGACCTTCTTTTGGGTGGTGAAGGTCTTCCTTGTTCCACAACAGAACTTTCCACAGATCCTGTGAACTCATCAGACGGTGAACACTTTTGACCAATAGGTTCTTTCTGAAATCGTTCTAGTTCCACATCAAGAGATCTAATAGAGGACTTTTGACCTTCAGGGTCATTACTCAGCCGAGGTGCTGCAGTAACGCTGGGGCAAGCATCTGCTGTCCTTGACTTTCTCCTTGGTGGTGGGATCGTAGGTTTTCCAGTTTCTTGTTGGGTTTTCTTGGGGTCTTCACCAGGTGTTTTACTTTCAGAAGAAGAAGATTCTGGAGTTGCAGAAGTCTGAAGACTCTTTGACTTTCTCCTGATTGGTATAACTCTAGTTTGTTTCACAGCCAATGCGGTTTGTTCCTCAGAACTTATTAAAGGCCTCTTGCTGTCAGGTTCTTCTTTGTGTTCAGCGACCCCCTCTGTATGTTCTCTAAAAATATTTTGATGTTTTAATCTTTTGGTTGGAGAGGGTTTACTTTCCTTGATGCTAGTAGCTTCCATTGGTTCCATTTCACCATCAAGAATAGTCCTGTCCTCCCCGGGTTCTACAGAAGAACCAACTTGATGAAAGGTTGTTTTAGGTTCAGCACTTTTTGATTTAGTTGGACTTTGAGCTAGTTTTGTCTTTTCCTTTGGAGTACCTTTGTTTGGCTCAGTAAAAATCTCAGGTTTTTCCCCTTTCTGTGAACGTGGTTGTTGGGGTTCTACCACTGTCCATGCAGCTAACTGTTTGGACTTGTCATCTGTTCCTGCAACTTGTTGTTTATGTTCTTCCTCTGCTGGTTCAGCTGTTTGTTCAAGTTCTTCTTCTGTCTGCACAGATGGTTGTTTGGGTTTGCCCTCGATCCACACAGCTGGGTGTTTGGGTTCTTCCTCGGTCCGTGCAACTTCTTGTTTGGGTTCTTCCTCTGTCTGTACAGCTGTTTTTTTTGGTTCTAATGCTGTCCATGCAACTTTTTGTTTAAGTTCTCCCTTGGTCCATGCAGCTGGTTGTTCAGGTTCTACCTCGATCTGTGCAACTTGTTGTTCAGGTTCTACCACCATCTGTGCAGCTGGTTGTTCAGGTTCTTTCTCAGTCTGGGCCACTTGTTCAGGTTCTTTGTCGGTCCATGCAGCTGGTTGTTCAGGTTCTACCTTGATCTGTGCAACTTGTTGTTCTTTCTCAGTCTGTGCAATTTGTTCAGGTTCTTTCTCAGTATGTGCAACTTGTTGTTCAGGTTCTACCTTAATCTGTGTAACTTGTTCTTTCTCAGTCTGTGCAATTTGTTCAGGTTCTTTCTTGGTCTGTGTAGCTGATTGTTCAGGTTCTTTCTCAGTATGTGCAACTTGTTGTTCAGGTTCTACCTCGGTCTGTGCAACTTGTTGTTCAGGTTCCTCGGTCTGTGCAACTTGTTGTTCAGGTTCCTCGGTCTGTGCAACTTGTTGTTCAGGTTCTTTCTCAGTATGTGCAACTTGTTGTTCAGGTTCTACCTTGATCTGTGCAACTTGTTGTTCAGGTTCTACCGCCATCTGTACAGCTGGTTGTTCAGGTTCTACTTCAGTCTGTACAGCTGGTTGTTCAGGTTCTTTCTCAGTATGTGCAGCTTGTTGTTCAGGTTCTACTTCAGTCTGTACAGCTGGTTGTTCAGGTTCTTTCTCAGTCTGTGCAATTTGTTCAGGTTCTTTCTCAGTATGTGCAGCTTGTTGTTCAGGTTCTACCTTGATTTGTGCAGCTTGTTGTTCAGGTTCTACCTCAGTCTGTGCAACTTGTTCAGATTCTACCTCAGTCTGTGCAACTTGTTCAGATTCTACCTCAGTCTGTGCAATTTGTTCAGGTTCTTTCTCGGTCCATGCAGCTGGTTCATCATGTTCTACCTTGATCTGTGCAACTTGTTGTTCAGGTTCTACCGCCATCTGTACAGCTGGTTCTTCAGGTTTTTTCTCAGTCTGTGCAATTTGTTCAGGCTCTACCTCGATCTGTGCAGATGGTTGTTCAGGTTCTACCTCAGTCTGTGCAACTTGTTCAGGTTCTTTCTCAGTATGTGCAGCTTGTTGTTCAGGTTCTTTCTCAGTATGTGCAGCTTGTTGTTCAGGTTCTACCTCAGTATGTGCAACTTGTTCAGGTTCTTTCTCGGTCCATGCAGCTGGTTGTTCAGGTTCTACCTTGACCTGTGCAAGTTGTTGTTCTTTCTCAGTCTGTGCAACTTGTTCAGGTTCTTTCTCGGTCCATGCAGCTAGTTGTTCAGGTTCTACCTCGACCTGTGCAAGTTGTTGTTCTTTCTCAGTCTGTGCAATTTGTTCAGGTTCTTTCTCGGTCAGTGCAGCTGATTGTTCAGATTCTACCTCGATTTGTGCAGCTGGTTGTTCAGGTTCTACCTCGATTTGTGCAGCTGGTTGTTCAGGTTCTACCTCGATTTGTGCAGCTGTTTGTTCAGGTTCTTTCTCAGTCTGTGCAACTTGTTCAGGTTCTTTCTCGGTCCATGCAGCTGATGATTCAGGTTCTACCTCGATCGGTGCAGCTGTTTGTTCATGTTCTACCTCTGTCCATGTAGCTTGCTGTTCAGGTTCTACCTCGGTCCGCGTAGTTTGCTGTTCATGTTCTACCTCGGTCTTTGCAGCTGTTTGTTCAGGTTCTACCTCGGTCCGTGTAGTTTGCTGTTCAGGTTCTACCTCGGTCCGTGTAGTTTGCTGTTCAGGTTCTACCTCGGTCCGTGTAGTTTGCTGTTCAGGTTCTACCTCGGTCCGTGTAGTTTGCTGTTCAGGTTCTACCTCGGTCCATGCAGCTTGTTGTACAGGTTCTACCTTGGTCCGTGCAGCTTGTTGTACAGGTTCTACCTCGGTCCGTGCAGCTTGTTGTACAGGTTCTACCTCGGTCCGTGCAGCTTGTTGTACAGGTTCTACCTCGGTCCGTGCAGCTTGTTGTTCAGGTTCTACCTCGGTCCGTGCAGCTTGTTGTTCAGGTTCTACCTCGGTCCGTGCAGCTTGTTGTTCAGGTTCTACCTCGGTCCGTGCAGCTGGTTGTTCAGGTTCTACCTCGGTCCGTGCAACTGGTTGTTCAGGTTCTACCTCGGTCCATGCAGCTGGTTGTTCAGGTTCTACCTCGGTCCGTGCAGCTGGTTGTTCAGGTTCTACCTCGGTCCGTGCAACTGGTTGTTCAGGTTCTACCTCGGTCCATGCAGCTGGTTGTTCAGGTTCTACCTCGGTCCGTGCAGCTGGTTGTTCAGGTTCTACCTCGGTCCGTGCAACTGGTTGTTCAGGTTCTACCTCGGTCCATGCAGCTGGTTGTTCAGGTTCTACCTCGGTCCGTGCAGCTGGTTGTTCAGGTTCTACCTTGGTCCATGCAACTGGTTGTTCAGGTTGTTCCGTATTTTCAGGCGGAAGTTTTGAACCTTTTGACTTTCTTCTGGGAGGTAAACACTCACCTGGTTTTAAAACTGAAGCTTCAGTTTTGACTGTAACAAACGTTGATTTACTCGTGGTGTGTGTGTTTCCTGCATCAGTGGGGACCAAAGACACGAGGTTCTCAGAAACCCGTTTGGATTTCTCAACAGATTTCTTTGAGGACCCAGTTGGACCTGTCTCCTCTGTAGCAGGTCCAGTTCTGGACCTGCCTTGTTCAGTGACTGACCGAGCAGCAGAGAATTTAACATTTTCATGTTCATCAGTTAAAGTTTGCAGCATTTCAGACTCCACTGACGTCTTCGACTTTTTCCTGGATGGAACAAGTGACGTTTGTTCATCAACATCTTCACTTCTCATGACTGCCCCGACTGCCATCACATGAACCGATCCTTCATCCTGAACAGGTGTAGATTTATCAAACGAAGAATTGTTTTGGTGCAGTTTATTCTTTTTGCTTTTACGTGGCGGTGCCACAACAGTGGTGCTCGTCTCCTGCAGGCCTTCAGGAACAACATCCAGCACTGGTTTATTCCTCTGCAGCTCCTTGAAGAAATAAATAAGATTCACTGCAAAACAGTAGCATGGATGAGCAGCACATTTACTCTTTAAAATCCTGTGGAACATTGATTTAAATTGATGTGCATACCTTCAGCCTGTGAGTCAGAGAAGACCTCAGTGTGTCTGCCTGTCTGAGGGACTCTGAGCTGTCCTCCTGCAGGTTTTTAAACTGGTCTGGAGTCAAACAGGCTGATAGAAACTGATGGTGGGAGAAAGCCTCCTGCAGGCTGTGCTGCAAATGTTCTACTTCCTCTAATGACCCCTACAGATGACAAGAAACAACAAGACATTCAGTTGGAGCTGGTGGAGGGCTGAGGACACTAAAGACTAGAATAAATACCTGAATGGAGGACGTCGAGTCCGGTGGTTTGCTGTGGTTCCATTGCTGCAGAGCAGAGAGACAGTCCTTCAGGTACCCAGCTGTGTTCCTGCAGCAGGTTTCCTGATGCTCACTCAGCCTGGACTTCAAGCTGGCAACAAAATGAAATTAAAGCAGTTGGATTGTCTTCTCATGAATCATGGAAGAAACAAAATTGTACATTTTATTTTTACCAAACACACCAGCCTCTCTGAACAGACTGCACAGTAAAACAATCTATGATGGCAGGAGGTAACTTCATGCAGTTTGCTTGTGTTAGTCCAGAAATCAGGTTTCTTGTTTATACCGTAAAGATAAAAAATGTCACAGAGCTCAGATGTCAGGTCAGTGAGCCTCTGAGGCAGGCTGCTGACGTAAAGAAGCAAAAAGAAACTGAAACGTGAGAAAATCAGCTGAGAATTCATCATGAAGCATCTTAAAGAAGCTTTAGAGATGCAGGTGGAAGAAATGATCCTGTTGAGTGAAACCAAACCTTCAGCTGCTTTCATCATCAATTTAATGGATTCCTAAATGTGTCCAGTACCTGGCTTGTTGTTGGCACAACGATTCAACCGTACTGATGACGTCTGCTGGCAGCTCATTGGTGGAAGATAGTGATGTCACTTCCTGCTGCAGGTGAGAAACTTTCTGACCCAAATCATCAAGTGACTTCTCACAGTTCTAACAGAAAACAAGACCACACAGTTAACGGTTGTTCCCAGGACTAACATTTAAAACTGTTCCTGAAAAGAATTATTAAACCTTAGGGTTTTGGTGTTTTTACATGAAACGTGTTCTCACCTGTTCCAGGTGAGGGTGTGTTTGTCTCACCTGCAGGCTGCTCCAGTGCTGCTGCAGCTGGGCCACGTTGTCCTGAGGTTCGCTGTAACTCAGAGCCTGATCCAGAGAGCGGAGCTCCCACTGCAGAGCTGCTGCCGCCTCCTTCAGACCCTCAGAAACCCGGGTCAGCTGATGCCTCGTCTCCTCTAACTGCTCCTCACAGGTCCTCAGGTGCTCCACCACCTCCTGCTCCAAGCTGCTGTAGAGGTCATGGAGGAGTTTGACCTTCAGGGTCAGAGCCTCCTGGCCTTCAGGGGTACAAAAGCTCAACAAAGCGTCTCTGGCAGAGTCCAGCTCCTTCAAGTCCTTGTGCTCGTGGTCCAGTGTCTGCAGCAGAGCCTGGAGTCAGAGGAAGAGGACGGCTGTTGATTATTAGGACACAAATTAACTTTGTTAAAATGTTCTCTGTGTTTCTAGTTTCATCCATAAAAGATGAAATGAGCCTGTGGTCATGTTGAAAAACAGGTATGGATCTGATTTAGGGCCACAGATGAATATCTCGGTCAGATTGAATTTTTTTTATTTGTTCCCTTCAAACGATCATAAAAAAATAAACAAATCAGCCGTGGGTCATACAGACACAAACACTGGTTTTGGACCACTTTCCCCTGCAGGGTAAACTTAGCAGGGCCGGCCCAAGGCGTAAGCAAACTATAAGCGGCTGCTTAGGGCCCCGGGGCCACTAGGGGGCCCCCTAAGTGCAACAGATTATTATTATTTATTTATTTTAGTGATGATTTCTATGATTCTATTTAATCTTTTAAGTTCAGCTTTTGCAAATTGTTACATACATTTACATAGTACATCAGTCAACCAGACTGAAGACCCACTTGTTCAAAAAAGCTTTCAGTGTGTAAAAAAGCTTCCAGTGTGTAACTTTTATTACTTCTGGTATTTTAATATGTAACATTCTTTAATTTCCATTGCCTTTTTATTTCCACTTGTTCAAAAAAGCTTTCAGCGTGTAACTTTTATTACTTGTGTTATTTTAGTATGTAGCATTTTTTATTTCCATTGCTTCTTTTATTGCTGTTGTTTCTTATTCTATTTTCATTGATTTATTGTTCCAGTTTATTCATCTTTTTATCCTGTTAAGCACCTTGGTCAATGCAAGGCATTGTAGGAAGGTGCTATACAAATAAAGCTTATTATATTATTATTATTATTATAGTTTTAAGAACTGTTTTTGCACAATTTAATTAATTTTTATGCATCCAAGTTCTTTTGTCTGTTGTTTGTTGTTGATCTTGCGCTCCAAATTATTTTGAACATTACTGTTGCAGTTCTTTGGAACCAAAGTTAATAAACCAGATGACACTTTTGCAGTAAACTACATTGTATACTGGTGTTTTTTTCTTCCTTTAGTTACTTTTAGTACCAAAATACACATAGGATAATGTAACCAGGGCTGTCAGAGTTGCAATGGGTTTATGTTAGGTCAGTGATCATCTGATCTTCTGACTGTTGATTGCAGTAATCCACATTATTAGTAAAAATAGAGGGCCCCAAACCAAATTTCGCTTAGGGCCCCATGGAGGCTTGGGCCGGCCCTGAACCTTAGTGTAAAACTCTGGTATTAAAAGGTGGCGGGTGATATGCATGTCATCTCTGTCGTTATCTTAATGTTTTTTCATCTTTTCAGATTAATTTTCTCTCGTTTCTGTACAGTAGAAAGGTTTGTTTTTCATCAGAGTGGTTTGGACTGTGTTTTGGATGGATTTGGACCTTCAGGTTGTTGGTGGCGTTATGAAGCCCATGTCTGTCGGCCGGAGGCGGTCCCAGGACTGTTACATGCTCCCTCAGCCAGTACTGAGCGGCGTCGTGTTGGTCCATCAGCAGAGTGAAGTGTCGCTCCGACAGAACGCCGTCCTCCAGGTTTCTCACCAAGTCCTGCCAACCAGAACCAGAACCACTTTACTACAGACCTACAAGAACTCTACTTCTGTCTTGTTCAGAGAATAAATATCTGAGGAAGAAGAATGTGAGTTTTTTTTAATTAAATGTTTTTGTTAGCAAAGATTAACTGCTACAAACTAAAGTATTCACCAACTCCACCTGAACAGGTGAATCAAATTATTCACAGTTTCTTTGACCCCACTGACATAAACTCACTGTTAGTTCTGCTAGCAGAGCAGAGATGGACTCCTCTTTGGCTGCTGAGGACAAATCTGTCCAACTGCGGTCTCCGGTCATTTCAAACATCTCCTTTGCCTTAAAACAAAGGAAGTTTGAAGCATGGCGGATGGTTCTGGGTTCTGGTTCTGACCACCACCTGAGGAGTTCTTACCTCTGTGTGCAGATCTGAGAGAACAGTGGCCATGGCTGTAATCTGGTTCTGGAGAGACATGCCATGTTCCAAGGCCTGCCTTCGCTCTCCAAGGCCTGGCCAGGAGAAGACACGTGGTAGGCTGGATGTATTCTTGTGGAGCTCAGCCAGTTGGGCCTCAGCCTGGCCTCGTTTGGCCTCAAAGGAGTCCAAACGGTCCAGAACGGACTGTAAGAGTCTAACAGGTAACAGATGGTAGACATCAGAACCCAAATTAGAGTCAATCCAGACAGATATTACAGATTAAATTTACTTCAAACTTCAGATACTATTACGTCTTTACATCACGTTACAGGGGAAGGCACTTTGCATCATGAAGGACTACACTCATCCTGCACACAGTCTGTTCCAGCCCACCCCCCTCACCTCATGCAGGCGGCTGAGGAGCATTCAGAGCAGCTGTCAGTGCTGAACTCAAGCTGCACTTAATTTAGTCTCATTTTACCTTTTTTATTTTTTTATTTACGTGTGCACGCACACATACGTGTGTTTGTGTGTGTGTGTGTGTACAGTATGTGCATATATTTATACTCTTTTGTATTTAATTATTTGTTAATTGTTAGGCTTCTTGATCTGGGACCGGAGTCAAAATTATGTACCATAAATGTAAATGTGAGCTGGTATGACAATAAAAACACTTGAATCCTTCTAATGCTAATGTAGCTACTGCTAATGCTAATTCAACTACTGCTAATGCTAATTCAACTACTGCTAATGCTAATTCAACTACTGCACCGTTATTGCAACTACTAATGCCGATTCTGCTCATTGAAAATGTTTTGCTACGTTTGCTTTTTAGCTATTTTTCTGCTTCTTTGAGCTTCAGTTTTTATGTTTTCATCTAAAACAAGTCTACAGTATTTCAACTTCATCACATTCAGCTCTCATCATTTACTTTATATTCTGACAGGAAATGTGAATCATAGGGTTTTATATCAGACTGTGAGAAGAGAGTCTGGGTGTACACATGTGTTTATAGAATGCACATGTTTAAAGAACGTGTGTAGAACGTGTGTTTAAAGGGTGTGTGTGGAATTAGAATACATTTTGGCCTAAACAGCCCCTCATACACCCACCCTTTATCATTAATACTACAGTATACACCTTTAAGAGACCTATGAGTATTTTACTAGTATTAAAGAACACATGTTTAAAGAATGTTTGTTTAAAGGGCATGTGTGAAATTAGTAGTATAAATTTTGGTCTAAACGGCCCCTCATACTCCCACCCTTTACTATAGTATACACCTTTAAAAGACCTGAGTATTTTACTAGTATTGAAGAACACGTGTTTAAAAAAAATGTGTGTTTAAAGTACATGTGTTTGAAAAAGGTGTGAAATTGTCAGAATAAATGTTGGCCTAAATGGCCCCTCATATCCCCACCCTTCATTGTTACTTTACAGTACACCTATGAGTATTTTACTAATACAGTATTAAAGAACATGTGTTTAAAAAGCGTGTTTAAAGTACATGTGTTTAAAGGGCATGTGTGAAATTGGCAGAATAAATGTTGGCCTAAACGGCCCCTCATACTATCACCCTTCATTGTTACTTTACAGTACACCTTTAAGAGACCTACAAGTATTTTACTAGTAATAAAGAACACGTGTTTAAAGAAATAATAATAAAAACAAAAGAAACATTTTATAAGGTACACTCAGTCTGTACCTCTTTGTCTCCTCAGCAGCTTGGACGACCTTCCCCCACTGTGTCTCCATGTCTCCTATTGTCCTCTGAACGTCCACTTTCTTCTCCTTCTCCAGGTCCGTGTCCTCGCAGAGGCTCTTAGCTCGGCTCTTCAGCTCCGTGAACCGAGCGTCGCCGTTCGCCTTGGAGCTCAGGATGACCTGAACACAGAGTGTGAGGTCAGAAGCACGTTGATCTGAACGTCTTGTGTCAGACACGTCAAACTGTCCCAACATCCATCTGATGTTCCTCCAGCTCACCTGTGCAGTGAGCAGCCTCTCCTCAGTCTGAGCCCTGCTGCCCCGACTGCCTCCCGTCATGGACTCGGCTCGGTCCTGCAGGTTCTGCACCCAACTCTTCGTGCTGCCTGTGTGGATCCAGAAGGACTCCAGCTCCCTGGACAGTGAGTACTGGACCTCAGCTTTCCCCAGAGCGTCCTCAGCTGCCTGCAGGATGGTCTTCCACTGATCCTCTGAGTCCTGGACTTTCTGCTGGGCCTCCAGCTTCAGGTGCTCCTCCACGTCCTCCATCTGGGACAGATGTCTGCTTTGTCTCCGCAGCTCAGTCAGTCTGGAGTCTCCCTCAGGTTTACAGCTCAGGACGTCCTGAGGGTTAAAAACATCTTTACATGAACGTTCAGAGCCTGAACATAGAAATGAAAAAGAAACGGTTTTATCAAACAGGAAAACCTTCAGAAGGTAAATCTAACAAGGCCAAGACAAGTCCTCTGGATGGAGTCTTCTTTGTTGAGACAAACCGTATCAACGAAGACCCCGTCCAGAGGACCATGTCTCAACCTGGATTAGTGAGCAGCATCAGGACCTTCAGGAGTCAAATAAATAAAAACTCACTGTAAATCTTTGTAAACCATCTCTCAAAAGGCAAAGAGTAAAACAGAAACCCAAACAGAAGTGTAGACATTAGTACAGGTAGTCCTCGACTTAAAACGTTTTGGGGTTACGAACGCCCTCCCATTCAAAAGTATTGTTCGAGTTACGCGGTTTATGCGCCTTTACACCAGAAAATACGGTACCAAAACTCACCGGAGGACAGCGGAAATTTACAGGAGGGAGGGGGGGAGAGTAGCTTCAGTGGAAAATTACTACAGACCTCATTGTTTGGACAGGCAGACCGGAGCCGAGACGGGTGGATGGTGTCACCAGACGGCAGAAAACAGCGGAGCTGGACCCGAGGAGCAAGAGCTAACATGCTAACAGACCTTGCTGTAAATGCTGTGGACCGCGTGAAGCAGCTGGAAGCTGCAGAGCTCGGAGGTGCAACGAGCTAACATGCTAACAGATGGAGGAAGAATTCACCCGCATACCAGTAGGTCATTAACTCTTTTTTTCCTTCATTATGGCTCCTAAATGTATGTGGTTTTTGATAATTATGTAGGCTAATGTGTTAGGATAGGCTAAGTGCTTGGTAAAATAAAGTATGTATGAGGTGCCGTTTGGACGTATTTTTCGACTTACGACGATTTTGGAGTTGCGAACGGGCGTAGGAACGGAACTGCGTCGTAAGTCGGGGACCACCTGTATTAGGAAAGATGAACATTAACAACTTTTGTGTTTGGGCACATTTAGGACTGTGCAAAAGTCTCGAGTCACCCCTGGTTTCTTTATAGTTTTTAGTTTAAACTCTTGTTTTTAATCTGTATTTTCATTATGTTTTTAATTACTCTATTCTGGGTGCTTCTATTTGCTGAAGATATTCTGGAGTTTCCCCACTGAAACAAATTATTTTATTCTATTTTTATTTTGAAATTTCTTTGTGAAGTGTTTCTGATCCAGCATTTTGAATGTAGACAGAGTTGTTTGTTCGTTAAACTTCAAGATGTTGACTTTTCAAATTATTTAGGAATTTTAAAAAAGGCACAAAACTTCAGGGATGAACCAGTGTTGAACCTTTAGGTCTAATTTCTCACAGAAACTGGTCATAAAAACACTTAAAATGAATAAAGTCGTCTTTTACTAAAACAAATCACAGCAGGCTCTGCAGGTTCTGGTCTTTGATGCACAAGTGAGGTTCTGGTTCTGACCTGGGCTGATGTTATGGCCTGTTGAGGATCAATCCGCCTGTCTGGAGGAACGAGGAGGAGCTGCTTCTCCTGCAGCCAGCTGCTGGTGGTTCCTCTCAGAGTCTCAAAGCTCCTCAGCTGAGCGTGGAGAGCAGAACCTCTCTCAGCTTCGCTCACAGCTTCTCTAAGGTTCTGCAGAACTTTGTTCCACGCTTCCTCAGCTGCTCGGGCTTTCTGTTGGACCGCTCGTTTCTCATCTTCTTCCAGATCCCGAGAACACAAACTCTGCACCCGACTCCTGAGCTCCTGGATTCTGGAGTCTCCTTCTGTCTTTGAGCTCATGATGGACTGAGAGAGATGAGAAATGTTGGTCAGAACTGAATTAAATTAGACATTTGTTTTATCAGTAATAAGAACTTTGTGAT
The DNA here is from genome assembly GCA_038048925.1 of Garcialebias charrua. NCBI lineage: Eukaryota > Metazoa > Chordata > Actinopteri > Cyprinodontiformes > Rivulidae > Garcialebias > Garcialebias charrua. Next base: position 13,244 of record JBBPBX010010886.1, on the reverse strand, counting down.
GTTCTGGGCATGAAGTTGGTAAATTAAACAGGAAAATGTGATGTGGAGAAGAAAAATGCACTTTTATGACACAAAAAAGAGTTTTAGTAGCAAAAGGAAAGTTTGAGATCAGAGCCAAGCATAAAAAAATTTGACAAGAATTTGGGAATTATTTTAAACCAGGTTTAAGTTTTTAGAGATTTAAATGTGTTTCCTGACAATGGTGAAACTGAGAATGTTTTTAATCCTGAATCATAAAGAATCAGGAGTTCTGAGGATGGTTTTCCCTGATACAAAACTGAGATGCAGTAAAACAACCTCATCAGTATTGGGAGGGTTTCTCACATCTAAAAGTTGACAGATGAAACTTCAACTTGTTTCTCTTTTTTCTTAATATAGTCTCTAAAAGTAAAAGATTAATGAAGGGTAACACCCACGTCTTTGAAATTATCTAGCTTTTTTAAATTTATTCTTAAATATAAAGAAAATCCCCGTCCAGTCTGAATATATCAAAATAAGTCCAACAACCTGAACCTTTTCCTGTAATTTGAACCTTTGAGGCAGTTTTTCCGTGAATATACACAATATCCCAATAGCCAGCTTCTGAGGTGGCTCGGGCATCTGGTTAGGATGCCTCCTGGACGCCTCCCTGGTGAGGTGTTCCAGGCATGTCCCACCGGGAGGAGACCCAGAGGAAGACCCAGGACACGCTGGAGGGACTATGTTTCTCGGCTGGCCTGGGAACGCCTTGGGATTCCCCCGGAGGAGCTGCTCCAAGTGGCTGGGGAGAGGGAAGTCTGGGCCTCCCTACTTAGGCTGCTACCCCCGCGACCCGACCCCGGATAAGCGGAAGAAGATGGATGGATGGATGGATACACAATATCATCAGCATACAGTCAAATATACAACAAGGTATCATCAGCATACAGTTAAATATACAAGATATCATCAGCATACAGTCAAATATACAACAAGATATCATCAGCATACAGTACAGTCAAATAAACAACAAGGTCAGCATACAGTCAAATATACAATAAGATATCATCAGCATACAATATGAGGTCATCCCAGGTGATGGATCATATACAGTATGTAAATGTTAAAGAGCAGAGGTCCTAACTCTAAACCATGTGGCACTCCTGTGGACGTAGATGGTGTGGTATTGGCCCATGAACTGGTTTCCAGTGCTCAGATGGAACTTTATCTAGTTTTGCATTTAATTATAAATGTGTCATTATGTTTATAAGTTACTACGACCCACTATGTCAAAGCAAAGATTCTCTCCCCCTCAGCTTCACTTAAAGAATAAACAACAACAAGGTGTGTTGGCTGAGTGTTCATTCCTAACCCCTAAATCCTTCTTGGGGCAGCAGAAAGTCAGACTCTAACTTGAGTCAGGAGAAGGATGTCCACCTGCTCCTGCAGATCAGCTCACCTGTGCTGCCTGAAGTCTGTCCTCAGCATCAGTCCGGCTGCTCAAACGGATCAGCTGTTGGTGGAGGTCCTGTACCCACAGATCGGTCTCCTGCTGCCGGGACTCAAACTCTGTCATCTAAAAACAGCACGGTTCAATCAGGAGGAGGCATGAGATGATCTGCAGGTAAGTCCTACAGGTCACCACAGAAACCCACCTCCAACAGCTTCCTCTCTGACTCCTGGAGGATCTCTGCGGTCGCAGCAACCTCCACCTCATGAACAGTTATCAGTAGCATCTTCCACTGCTCTTCCGTGTTTTTAACCGTCTGCTGAACCTTCAGCCTCACGCTCTCATCAGCACCCTGATGGTCACACAGAGTCTGACCCCGCCTCCTCAGGTTGTTGACCAGGACGTCCCCCTCACGTCTGCTGCTCAACACGCTCTGAGAGGACAAGGTTTCACATCAAACACTGAAAAACAGCCGAAGACGTGATTTTATCTGAGGACAAGGGGCGGAACCATCTATGTGCAGATCTGATGAGAAGATTAATAAAAATGTTAGAGTTGAACTAACCTGAGCTGTGAGGCGTCTCTCCTCAGGTGGCACAGGTCCCCTCACAGGCTGCAGTCTCTGGTGTCGCTCTCTGATCCAGGTTTCAGTGTTTTTACTCTGAGAATCAAAGTCCTCTGAGAGACTTCGGAGTTCTGCTCGTCGGGCCGCTTGAAGAACCGTTCTCCAAAACTGCTCCGTACAGGAAACCAGCTGTTCCACGTCCTGCTTCCTGTCCTCCCTCAGGTTCTCACACAGACACTTCGCCTGCACCTTCAGGTGGACCAGCTGAGATTCTCCGTCAGGTGCAGATTTCAGGACACCCTGGACACAAGGACAGGTGGGACACTGATGTCCAACATTGTTCCAAAAAGAATAGGAAACAGATGCTGAGTTCAGGAAACAGAGGTTTATGTTCTCAGGAAGTAGACCCATCGGACCCATTTGACCCTCTGACCCACCAGACCCTCAGAGCCACTTGACTCCCAGACCCACCTGTATCGTGTGAAACCGGTCTTCAAACTGCATCTGAGCACCAAGGTCCAACAGTTTCTGCTTCCGCTCCTTGATCCAAGACTTGAAGATCTGGTTCTGGTTTTTGAAATCATCCAAGTCCCTCTCAGAGGCAGCCTGACTCTCAGCCTGGTTCAGGACCTCCTCGGCAGTCTGGAACACGTTCCACCACTCGTCCTGCGTGTTCCTGACAGCATCCAGGACCTCCTGCCTCCGGCCTTCTCTCAGCTCTTGGTTTTCACTCAGACTCTGACCCTGGTCCTTCAGATCCTGAAGCCTGGACTCTCCTTCAGACCTGGAGCTCAGAACCACCTGGGGACATGAGAGCAGTTTCAGATATGGATGATGTCGGCAGCTGCCCAGGGCATCTCATCTACGGCGGCACAAGCTCTTCCCCTCCAAAAAATAAAACTCATTTCATGTAGTCTGTCGGGGGGGTCTCTCATCTCCCTTGCTGAGCCAGAGGTACAACTAATACAAATACTGTAGTTCACTAAGTAAATGACATCATTGATTGCTGCCAAGCAAAGGGCACTTCATTCATAATATTGTGAATATAGCCAGAAGTTCTCAGCTTATTTCTGTGAAATTGTGTACAGTGAATTAGTTTAGGACCAAGTTGTTTTGACTCATGTTGGGGGAGTGCCAATTACACCCAGGGAAGATGGACCAGAGCAGGTCAAATCCATCAGGTACCCAGTTGAGGAAAAGATAAAGGTCTGCAGCTGTGTCATCTCTTGGAGCATGAAAGCTGTTACATTGTAGCTATAGCAAGACAAGCTTACTATTAATTAATATCATAAGAGTAACTGTTGTTTACATTTAGCTGCTTAGGACAACATATTTGGTTTTCAGTGGAAAATATCATTTTGAAGATTGAAATTCTTCTAAAACCAAACAACTACATGGGAAAGTGATATTAGACTACAGTATATAATAACTAAAGGCAATGACCCTGTGATGTAGCTTGGACTGTAAATGGACATTACCTGGAAGATGATTTGTCTCCTATTCTGAATATTTCACTAATCCAATCCAACTTTATCTATAAAGCACTTAAAAAGCATACAGGACCAAAGTGCTGTATGGAAATTAAAAAGTACAAAAGAAATCAAATACAAGAAAAAAAAAAGACAAACAGCAATGCGATATAAATCAAAAGAATCAAATAAATAATAATAAAATCAACATCTCACATGGAAAAAAAGACTGGTTTTAAGATGGTTTAAAAAAAAATTTAAAATCTCACTAATGTAGGCCCATTTGTTTAGTCTTAGTTGTTAGCTGTTCGCTACGCAGTATCAGCCGTACAGCTGCCGAGCAGATTTCATGACATTAATGATGACTTTGCATCAAGACAAGAGTCAACATTTAGGTGGCAGTTGTGCAGTTTAATTTGTATTTCTTTGAACAGTAATGGTGTACTGTAGATGCACTTATTGAAAGAAGGATAAGTCTTTACAGGAGTTATGTAATTTAATTTGTGTTTCTTGAAGTGTAAAAGTGTAAAATGTCTTATTGAGAAAAAGTTCAGATGTTCCTGACAGTTGTGCAGAGAAATTTGTGTTTTGATCAAAGTGCAACTGTTGTACAGATTTTCTTAAGCATTCTATTGGTGCAATTTATAAATGACTTACTTTTATTGTGTTTATTTTCTACAGTATTATTATTATTTTTTTGTATTTGTATTTGTACTACTAACTTCATGGTGTACAGTATTTATGTCTTTGTGTGTTTGTAGTTTATTCTAGTGTCTTCAATTTCAAGTTTTATAACAAAATATTCAAAGACATTTAGAGTGTGTCTGTGATGGGACATGGTAATCTAAATGATATGTCGTGCACCCGGGGGTGAGGTGGTGGGGGGATGGTGCTGGATGGGTTGTTCACCCAGGGCATCAAACAGGCTAGGACCGCCCCTGCATGAGAGGATGGATCTTGAGGAGCTGTTCCTGCACATAAAGCCGATCAGTCGGTCAGTGACCCACCTGGATGACCTGCAGCTTCTCCTCCACCTGCATGTGGTCACCAAGAGAGGCCAGAACCTTGTTCTGCTCTCGGATCCAGGACTCGACACTTTCATTCTGGGTCTGGAAAGCATCAAACTGTTTGTCCAGTAGAACCTGGGTCCCAGCCGAACTGAGAGCGTCCTCAGCAGCCTGCAGGACCGTCCTCCACTCCATCTCTGCGTCTGTGAGGACCAGCCCGACCTCCTGTTTCCTGCTGTCCTCCAGGTCCTCCTGCTCACGCAGACGCTCCACCCCAGCCCTCAGGGCCTGGACTTTGGATTCTCCCTCAGGTTTTGACTTCAGGACGCTCTGTTGAAGAGAGAAACAGAGAAGTTCGGCTGAGTTGTTGCAGGCGTCCGGAACCGATCCAGTCTGGTTTCTGAGACTCAACGTTGAGAAATGTGAGACAACTTTGGGAGGGAGAAGGTCGGTGACTGAAGAACCCAAACTGATCCGAGACCAAACGATGCAAGTGATTCAATTCAAACTAAGTTATTTGAACAAATGAGATAACATTAACTTTTATTCTGTCCCAGTTTGTCCACAGTCAAATGAGTCAGAAGTCTCAGAGAAATCAAGTGAAAGTTCTGGTGTTTCCTCAGTTTGTGTCTCCAGGAAGTGGCAGCTCAGTGAGATCCAGACCTTCAACTCTCACGTCCAGCAGCTCGTAAAATTAAATATTTTTATTTAGAACGAAATCATAAATCCCTTTTTTAAAGGCATGTCAGACAGATGTGATTTAAATTTCATTTCAAAGAGAAGGGAAAAAAAAGAATAAAGGAGATCAAATGTTAAGATATTCTTCTGTAACTCTTTGATGAGCTCAGATGAAAAGTCATTCACTAACCAGAGCTCTGGCCTTCATCTCCTCCACCTCAGCGCCGGACACAGCAGAGCGGAGTGGTTCTGACAAGCCCCTGATCCAGGTCCTGGTCTCGTCTGCCTGGGATTTCCACCTGACAAATTCTTCCTGTTGGGCTCTCCGGGCCCGGCTCTCCAGGTTTCTGATGCGCTGCAGCAGGTTGTCCCCATCCTTCAGGATGTTCTCTGCTCTCACTCCTTGTCTGCGGATCGAAGCTAGGAGCTCAGAGAGCGCCTCGGCCCGACCGCTGACGTGTGCGAGAGAAACAAGAACGTCAAGCAGAATCACAAGCTGTTCATCACAGGTCTGCATCAAAGCAACAACAACTGAAGAGGTAACCACGTTCAAGATGGCCGACAGCTAATCAAACTTAAACATGTCAGTTCAGAGTATTGTGGTGTGGTAGTACCTGAGAGTCGTCCATTTTGTCTTTGTCATGCAAGGAGGCGAGTGATATGCATTCAATCAACAGAATTGTTTTCTGTATAAGTCAATATGTTGGAAGTTTAACTCGTATCATGGGATGAAAAACTGGGTCCATCAGAACCAGAACCAGAACAGATTTTATCAATATTTAAAGAAATATTATTTTGTCCCAAACCTGAATCACCTTTATTGATATTGAAGTTATTTTGCTAATAGTTGTAACATTTCACTCTAAGCTCACAGCCAAGATCCAAAAACTCTGAATCAGACAAACAAAGAGTGAAGTCTGGGTCGTGGAAGCAACGGGACATTAGAGTGAAACTCCTTTGTCGTTTTGATGGTGCATTCAGACCTAACAGCGTTTCAACGGCAGGAGCGTCCAGTTTACATGCAAAGTCAATGGGGGACGCGCTTCCAGCCACGTCTTGGCGTCGGGCGTCACGTCGCGTGCGTGTTGAGCGTGCTGGAAAGCGTTTTCCGTGCACGTGAACCGGCTTCAGCCTCCAAACCACGCATTCACCATGCTGAAGATTTCGCCGTTCAAACTTTCAAACGCCGCTCAACTCTACCTGATTGGTTGGTGTGTCAACCAATCAGGGAGAGTCGGGGGGAGAAGAGAGGGGGAGAAGAGAGGGAGAAGAGAGGGGGAGAGTCCCTATGTGACGCGGAAACGAGGGGGCGGGGGTATTGCGCAACTATGTGACGTATTGTTTGTGGGACACAGAAAAGACCCGCGAGGTCGTGTACTATGGAAGAGAAACTCATTGTAGCTGTGTGTTCGCGACAAGTCCTTCACGACCAGTCAAGTCTGCTCCACAGAGACAGAAATAAAAAGCTCCTCGCCTGGCGGAGTGCAGTGAGAGGACTCGGTATACCGGTAAGCTCCTCCCACACACCCCGCAGCAGTTTCGCGTTCTGGCGTTCTGGTCCAAGTAGGTCTGGACACCAAGTGCGTCCACTTGCGTGCGTGACGAGGTTTTTGGAAGTTGAAACGCTGTTCGGTCTGAATGTACCATAAGGGTTGGACACCCCGGTGGAGGCTGTCACGTGAAGGAGGAGTCCTATCAGTCCTTGTTGGCTGATGGGACTCCAGAGGCAGCTGAGGAGTACCAGAGGGCCAAGCGGGCAGCAGTCTTTGCTGTTGCTGAAGCAAAAGCTTGGCTGTGGGGATGAGTTCAGTGATGCCTCGAATAGAGACTCTTGGTTGGCTCAAGAAGATTCTGGTAAACCATCAGGCGGCTGAAGAGTGGAAAGCAGGAAAGTAGTATTCAGTGAAGGTGGGGTGCTATTGACCTCAACCAGTGATGTCGGGAGGTAGAAGGAATACTTCTCTGACCTTCTCAATCCCACTGACATGTCTTCCATGAAGGAAGCTGAGTTGGGGGACTTCGGAGTTGGTCTGTCCATGACTGTGGCTGAGGTCACCGAGGTAGTTAAAAAGCTCAAAGGCAGCAGGGCTCTGAGGGTGGATGAGATCTGTCCTGATTTCCTTTGAAGCTCTGAATGTTGTGGGACTGTCTTGGTTGACACACCTTTGCAACATTGCATGGACATTGGGAGTAGTGCAACGAGATTGGCAGACTGGGGTGGTGGTTCCCCTCTTCAAAAAGGGGGGCCGGAGGTTGTGCTCCAAATATAGGGGCATCAGTCTCCTTAGCCTCCCTGGTAAGGTCTATTCAGGGGTACTCGAGAAGCAAGTCCAATCTTTGGTTGAACCTTAGATCCAGGAACAACAATGCAGTTTCTGTCCTGGTTGTGGAACCAGCTCTTTACCCTCACTGGTGTCCTCAAGGGGTCATGGGAGTTTGTCCATCCTGTCTACATGCGTTTTGTGGATTTGGAGAAGGTGTTCAACCATGTTCCTCTAGAAAAATTATGGGGGTGGGGGGGAGTGAGTATGGGAATGGGCACTTGTTGCTATGGGTTGCTCGGTCCTTATACAAGTGGATGCAAAAATTGTGGTTTGCATTGCTGGTAGTAAGTCGGACCTCTTCGGGGTTGGAGTTGGACTCTGCCAGGGCTGCCTGTTGTCACAGATTCTGTTCATAACTTTTATGGACAGAATTTCTTGGTGCAACCGGGGATCGGAGGGAGTCCGGTTCGGCGGCCTCAGGGTCGCTACTCTTTGCAGATGATCCTGTTGGTGTCAATGTGCTGTGGTTTTTTTGCTCTCATTGCAGTGGTTCGCAGCAGTGTGTGAAACGGCTGGGATGAGAATCAGCACCTCCAAATCTGAGGCCACGGTCCTCAGTCAGAAAAGGGTGGATTGCTCTCTTCGGGTCAACGTTGAGGTTCTGCCCCAAGTGAAGAAGTTCAAGTATCTCGGGGTCTTGTTCATGAGTGAGTGAAGAATGGAGCATGAGACTGACAGATGGATTGGTGCAGTGTCTGCAGCATTGCACACTCTTTGCTTGTCCATTGTGGTGAAGAGGGATAACTGAACTGTAAGGTAAAGCTTTTGTTTACTGGACGATCTGTATTCCTACCCTCACCCATGAACTCTGGGTAGTGGGGGTCGAGATGAGGTAAAGGTACGGCAGCCGACCTGGGATCAGAAAGTCACGATTCGACTCCCAGCCATTCTCGTATGTCATGGTGTCTCTGAGCAAAATGCCTAATCTCTAACTGCTCCCTGGGTGCTTGCATAGCTGCCCACTGCTTCACCTGAGTGTATCGCAAGTGTGATGGGTTAAATGCAGAGAACTAACTTCCCCATTGTATGGAACATACATTGATGACAATCTCAGACTTCCTTTCCATAGTGACTGAAAGAATGAGATTGTGCATACCGGCGGTTGCAATTAATTTCCTCCGCAGGGTATCTGGACTCTCTTTTAGACATAGGGTGATAAGTTCAGAATAGCTGCTCCTCCACGCTGAGAGGAGCCAGTTGTGATGCTTTAGGCATGGCTGACTGGGAGGAAACCCCAGGGAAAACCCAGGACACACTGGAGAGTCTACGTCTCTCGGCTGGCCTGGGAACACCTTGCAGTCCTCCAGAAGAGCTGGAAGAGGTGACTGTGGAGAGAGATGTCTGGGCCTCCCTGATGAAACTGTTGCTCCAGCAACCCGACTCCGGAACAAGCGGAAGATAATGGAAGGATGGAGCACCTCCTCACTGTACATGTGAGCATTACTTGTACTCAGAAAGTACATCTAAGCAGTACTTGAATTCAGACAGTACGTGTGAGCTGTGCTTGTACTCAGAAAGTACTCTTAAAGCAGTTACTTGTACTCAGAAAGTACACAAGAGCAGAACTGTTTGCAGTTTTGTGTGAATTGCTGGAGGTCACCTCTTATCCTGAAGCTCTTTCAGAAGAACGTTCAGATCTCCTGGGACCACAGACTGCTTTTCGTGGTTCTGAAGCCACTCATCCAGGTTCTCATGCTGCCTCTGCAGACTGGACCAGAAACAAAACATCACCACACCAGAACTTTCTCTGTGGTGAGTCAGTGTGTGACCCAACAACCTGTTCTGGTACCTGTTCAGGTCACCAAGGAGGGACTCCATCTGTTCCAGACGGCTCTGGCAGTGGGTCCGAAAGGTCCCGACCTCCTCCTGTTGCTCCTTCAGCCAGGTGCTGAGTTCAGAGAGCTGCTGCGGAGGAACCTTCTGGCTGGACCTTTGCACCTGATCCTGGATCAGACCCAGACGTCTAACAGTGCCCTCGGATTTCAGGAAGCTCTGGTGGACATGAAACAAACCATTAGGACACATCAACATGGGTCCACAGCATGTCCATCCAGTCAGCTGATTTGTGGTCTTACTTGCAGTCTTTGCACTGAGGTTTCCACATCCGTTCTGCTCTCAGGGTTCTCGAAACACTCGTTGACTGACATCTGGAGATCCTGGAACCATTCCTCAAAGGATTCCCTTTCATCTGGAGAAATAAAAGATGATTTGTGAACAAATCAAGTCAAATCTGTCATATGATGTCCTTGTTTAAAGCTGTAGCGCAGGTACAGTGGGTGATATGCATTCCTACAATGGCTGTTGTTGGTTCTGACCTGGTTCTACAGGAACCAGAATTTTATTGACTCCATGTCCTTAGGAACTCACCTTTGAGGAGTCTGATCAGGCCTTTGTCCCGTTCATCTCTCTTCAGCTGGATCAGGTCTTTGGTGTGAGCGATGGTGTCCTCCACCCTACTGCAGTCAGCAGAAAGCTCCTCCAGAGCCATTGGACTGGCCACTCTGGACACTAGACCCACTTCCTTCAGCACGGCATGGGCCTGCTCCTCCTGGAGCTGCAGCTCCTCATACATGTCCTAGTGTGGGACAGGTCAACATGTCAACAAACTGATGCTCAGGTTATTTCATGTGATGACCATACAGTACTCCCCCCAGTTCTGTACCTGGATTTGGGCTTCTGCCTTTGGTTCTGAAGCATCGATCTGACTCAGACAACCCTGGATTTTCTCCACAGCTGTCTGACACTCTTGAATCTTATCACTCAGATGTTTCCTTACAGCTATCAGTTCTTCAAATACATCTGTGCAGTCAACGAAGAGCTCCTTCACCTGCTCCATCCTCTTCTTCAGTTGGGTCTCCATCACCTAGGTTCAGAGGACAACACGTTCAGAGGTATAGAGAGGAGCAGGGTACAAAAGAGATCTACCAGCTCACCTGCAACTCCAGAGGAGCCTCTTGGCTCTGCAGCATCTCCTGGATCTCAACAGACTTCCTGTGGAAATGTTCAATGTTCTCCTGGTTGGTGTGAATCTCCTCCTACAAACCAGAGACACTTTCAGATGGTTCCTCCGGTTCCTCCTGAAGGGAACAGGTGGATTAGGTCTTACCCTCATGGCAAGAACGTGTTGTTCATTGTGGAAGGGATGACCCTCTGCAAACAGGGCCAGCTTGGCTTCAGCCCAGCTCTCCACTTCTTCACCCAGAACCAGTTGCTTCTCCCACAGCTCCACCCCCACACGCAGGTTATCCAGGTGGGCATCGGTCTTCTCTGTCACCTGCAGAATGATACAAAGAGTTTAACTCAGATGCTCGGCATCTGATTTAAAGGTGGACCGTGAGCCAGTGGTGTCACAAGGAAAAACAATGTTTCTGGTTTGATGTTTACAAGTTGCAAAAAAAAACAACAACTGTGGATTGGACCGAGGCAGAGTTTTCGAAAACAGCACTACTTTGGATTTATGAGCCTTTAAAATGTTTTAGATCACCTAGATTGGACTGAACCACATGAAAAGTTGCATGTAGCTTTTCAAAAGCTCTTTGTACCGAGTGTGCAGTGAAATATTAGATGGTGTCATCAGCATAAAAATAAATGAGAATGAGGATGTGGCACATTTTTATCTAAACTGTACACTGTACAGATTGTAAAAAGAAGAGGGCCAAGGACAGAGCCTTGTGGAACACCATAGATACTTGAAAACAAAAGGAAGAAAGACCTTCCACCTGCAGACACCTGTTGGAGAAGTAGTTCAAGTGTGTGTGTGTGTGCGTGCGTGCGTGCGTGTGTGTGTGTATGTGTGTGTGTGTTTGCGTGCATACATCCAACCAGCTGTCCATGAGTGTGTGAGCCTCAGCTTCAAACGGCGTCTCGCTGCAGTCGGGAAACTTCTTCAGTTCGGAGTTGAGCTGTCTGCAGATGCCCCTCATCTCCTCCATCTGCTCACTGAAACTCCCCAGCTCCTTCTTCGTGTCACACACCTGGAGAACAACGGTTCTTGTTAGTGAGAACACATCTGAGGAACCACGGTTCTGTTGGTGAGAACCCACGGGTCCTGTCTAAAGGCGTCACCTTCATCAGGGTTTTCTGCAGGTTGTCTTTCCCCACATATGAAGCCTGATCTGTGATGGTCTGCTCAGCTTTCTGAATGACGCTGCGCAGGTGACCGCGGCAGGTCTGGAACTTCTTCAGGAGGTCCAGAATAAATCGGCACTGCTTCCTCCTGCAGAGACACACACAGAGAGGAAGGGTTTGACACCAACGTACAGCTCCGGGTCAAATATCACTAAGTAAAAAAGTTTTGATCGACTTTGTTCAGATTAGTAAGTCCACCTCAGCAGGTCGCTGAGAATCATTTGCTTATTACTTGGGATGGGGCCGATCCAATCCAGTGTCTGTATCCGATACCAGCATAATTTAAGTATCGGATATCGGATCCAACCTGCCGATATTTCCGATCCAGCTTCAATGAGCACTTGTGTTCCATCACTTTCTGTGACTGCCGTCTTAACATTGTGTGAGTTAAACCCAATGATGACACTCTTGAGCCTTACAACAGGAAACTCACAAACTTTAACAGCACACAAGAGGCAGCTCTATACCACACACATGTCCTTCTTACTCATGGTGCAGCTGGATAAACTAAAAAACCGCTAAGCATTTAGTTTTCCAGCTTTAGGTGCAGCTGGAAAACTAAAAAAACGCTAAGCATTATGGGAAAGACAACAAAATCCACTCCCCTTAACCACTAAGGGAGTGGATTTTGTTGTCTTTCCCATAATGCTTAGCGTTTTTTTAGTTTTTCCAGCTGCACCATGAGTAAGAAGGACATGTGTGTTGTATAGAGCTGCCTCTTGTGTGCTGTTAAAGTTTGTGAGTTTCCTGTTGTAAGGCTCAAGAGTGTCTTCATTGGGTTTAACTCACACAATGTTAAAATGAATAGTCTCAGTATAAAAATTTCATTATACAGATTCACATACCTGAACAGTATCGGATCGGAAAAGTATTGGTATCGGTCGATACTCAGTTTTTAAGTATTGGATCGGAAGTGAGAATGTGGATTGGTGCATCCCTACTTATTACAGAGAGGTGCTCCTGAGATGTTCTCATTTCAGCCGTTTCTAAAGACTCGAGTCCAGAATTCAGATTTTAATGATCAGAACCAGGTGCTCGTGTTGGCCCTACCTGTCACAGAAAACCCTCTGACACTCGCCCCACTGGCTCTCCAGGTCTTCAAGGAGGCTCTCTCCTCCTCCTTGTGCTTCTTGCAGTTCTCTGAGGTTCTGGAGCTCAGACTGTTGGGCCTGCAGCTGGACCTCCAGGTCCGACAGAGACCGAAGCCTGAAAGAACACACACTGATCAGGACTGGATCTGATAAGTTCAGGTTTTAAGTGTGGCAGCAGAGCGGCACCTACAGGTGCTGCACGGCAGGGATGGTGGGCTCTCTCAGGTTCTGCTTCTCAATCATGTCTTGAAGCTTTATCAGCTCCCCGATCAGGGTCCTCTTCCTCAGACCCAAAGACCTGGTCTGCGTCTCCTTCTGAAGGCCTCTCTGTTGGGCAGCCAGTCCTCCATCAGCGTCCTCCAGCCTCCTCAGCAGGACCGTCACCATGTCCAGGCAGGAGGCCGGGGCTCCGTCCCTGGTGATGGTGAGCCGGGCTCCCTGAAGGAGCAGGTCCAGTTGAGGCGCCTTGTCCTTCAGGCTGTCGATGCTCTGCCTGATCAGAGCCAGCTTGGCCCGCCGGTCCTGCAGGACCACGGCGTCGCTGCAGGGGGTCGCTTGGACTCCGGATACATCC
>JBBPBX010010885.1:23513-46960 GCA_038048925.1 Garcialebias charrua | reverse complement strand
GATAGATAGATAGATAGATAGATAGATAGATAGATAGATAGATAGATAGATAGATAGATAGATAGATAGATAGATAAGATAGATAGATAGATAGATAGATAGATAGATAGATAGATAGATAGATAGATAGATAGATAGATAGATAGATAGATAGATAGATAGATAGATAGATAGATAGATAGATAGATAGATAGATAGATAGATAGATAGATAGATAGATAGATAGATAGATAGATAGATAGATAGATAGATAGATAGATAGATAGATAGATATAGATAGATAGATAGATAGATAGATAGATAGATAGATAGATAGATAGATAGATAGATAGATAGATAGATAGATAGATAGATAGATAGATAGATAGATAGATAGATAGATAGATAGATAGATAGATAGACAGATATAGATAGATAGATAGATAGACACGTTCAACACTTGCTCTTCTCAAGGGCGGACGTATCCTCTCTGTCTCTGCTTTGCTTTTGCTTTGTCTTGTCTGTGAAACTGTCTGAGAGCCTCTCTTCTACAAAATCTTCAGAATCATAACTATGGACTTCAATTTGGTCAGTTGGTCTCTCAACACAACTGATAACATTTCTTCAACAAGAAGACAGGCTGTAGGCGAGCTGATTTGCCCTGTTGGCACACACACAACTGGATATCTCATCGACTTGGAAGACTTGATGACGTGTCTATCTCTGCTGTCATCTGTGGATCTTAAGGACACATTTATAATTGGATTTATGATAACTGGTTCCTGCTTTTTGGATTCGGCTGGTTCCTGGTCTATCAACACAAAAGGAAGACGTCTGTGGCTAATCTGGACCTGGTCAGGCTGCATCAGAGAGGGTCAAAGGTCAAAGGGGATCACAGTCTTCTTATAAGAGTTCCAATCTCAGATTTTTAGTGGTTCATGTTCAAGTTTTGTAAATCTTTATAACCATCAACATGTTTTGCATTACATGGTTATTTTCAACAGTGGCAGATAGCTGTAACACTTCCAGTTCATCCGATACTCTTTTTCAAAAAAACAAATTATGTGTTTTTTTTAACACACTTTTAAAGCTGTTTCCATGGAAATTGGATCAGGGGTTGCCACAGCGAGCAAACTCCTACAAGGAGTGGGCAATTGTTTTACATCGGATGAAGTTCCTGACGCAACCAAAGACTACCGAGCTACCACAGCCCTCTGCTCCACACAGGGGAGCAAATGGGGGCATTAAGGGCCTTGCTCAAGGGTCCAGAATGAGGAAAATGAGGGTGGAGGCCTATTTGGGTGCTTCAGCTTTTTCACTTTTTTGTTTTTGATGTCACGTCAACAGGGAGATTAGAACCAGCAACCTTCAAATCTTGAGTTTGTTTCTCTAACCTCTATACAACCACAACCTCTCAATTCATTTATATTGATAACAAACAATATATTTTTTAATTGTTACCTACAAGTAATTCAGCTCTGCTTGGACTAAATGCTGTGCAGCAACTAATCAACTTTCAGCACTTGAGGCTAAAAATATTTTTTTGTTGCATTGAAATTGGGTCAAAGTGAGTTAAGAATTATAACTGTATCCTCACTGTGGCTACAGAAGGGTTAATAGTCTACAGTGGTAGGTCTTATTCATTCAGGTCTTTTTTTAACACAACTCATCTGACTGGTATTGTGACATTGATAAACAGTCATGTTTCCTTTAAAACTGTTTTTACTGAAGACCACATGCTTCGACAAAGTTTGGGTTTCTAATGTGACAAAATCATTTTATCAATAGTAGCTTGTTCTATTTTGGTATGAATAAAAATCACATTTTAACATGGGTTAAAAACTTGGCAGCTCTACCAGCTGCTCCACCGTGCCACCCTAAAACACTTCACACCTCAAATAAAACAAAACACTGTTTCATTCCATTAGTGAGGACCCAATAGTCAGAAGTATTCTTAGCAAATGCATAACAATCAAACGTAATGAAAACAAATGAGTAGATTTATGAACAATAACTACAATCAAATCAAATAAAAAATGATTGCTGAACTGGAGAGAGGACTCGTATTATCTGGTCCCAAGCCTCCATGGGGCCCTAAGTGAAAAATGCTTTGGGGCCCCCTATTTCTGCTAATAATGTGGATTACTGCAATCAACAGTCAGATGATCAGATCGTTCACTCACCTATAAACACAACTCTACAAAAGAAAGAAAACAAAACAAGACATCAGTATGCAATGTATTTTAGAGCAAATGTGTCATTTGGTTTATTTTCTATCCCCGAGCTATTCCAATCTGGCTTCAAACCTCTACACAGCACTGAGGGCCAGTTTACACGGCGCGTATTTTGAGTGTAACCGCTACTTTCTCTTTGCGACTTTGCTTATCGCCTACACGACGCTGCTGGCCCCCCTCTTTGACTCCGATACTTTTCTGACCCTGCTCTCAAGGTGGAAGTTTTTCGCTGACCCCCCGCTGATAATGTAAACATCTCCCGTGGAGCTTTTGTGTCAACCACATGCGCGCAGCCCGCATGCGCGGACAGTCTGACATTTCACGTGTCACGCTGCAAAATATAACAGTTTAACAATAATAAACAGTATTTATGTTGGCGTGGGAGATGTTAAATTTATCTGAACTACAGTATCTATCTGGACTCGTTACATTTTTTAAACAGTGCGTAACGTGCTGTGAAAATGAAGACACCAGGTTTATTTTTTATTTATTTATTTATTCAGCACCACAAAGTTTACAACACAAACACTGAGAATTAAACTGAACACACTATTAAAACACGTGAACCGAACTGTAACTACGTTAATGAACTGGACTCTTGCTGTGTGTTCATCTGGACCCATCAGAACCGCCGAACCGTCTGCCTGTTTGTTGGAACGACAGCTTCTCCACCTGGCAGAAATAAATAAATAAATTTAAAAAAAACTCCGTTGTTGTGTGATCAAAGTAAACACAAGCAAACATTATATTAAGAACGTTGATTTACCTGCTGTAAGTCAGCTGTTTATCACGGAGTAAAGTCCGGTTCTGGTCCACAGTCCACTCAGCGTCTGGTGTGCAGCTTGTTAGATGAAGAGGTCCCACTTGGTGTCAAATCTGTTGACTCTTATCCAAATTCCAGCTTTAACTTGTTGTTAACTTGTTGACAACAACTTGTAGTTAGCTGATTTTAGCCAGAGAGGAAAACAGACGAGCTGTTTACCTCAGGCAGCACGCATGCGCAGTAGTGAAGGTTCCAAAAATCACAGCGCCATCTAATGGCCCAGCATGGTAACTACAGTGAAATCATGAGGACGCGGGGTGGGGGGGAGAGAGTCGTATCCACAGAATTCGACCGTGTCAACGCAAAACTTTTCACCTAATTAACATACCCAAAACATCCGTTTCCCCCACACAGTGTCCGTGTAAACAGGGCCTGAGACTGCCTTACTGAAGGTTTTTAACAACATCTTCCTATCTACAGACACAGGTGACTCTGTGCTGCTTGTCCTATTGGACCTCTCATCCGCGTTCGACACCATCAACCATGAGATCCTCATTGCTAGGTTGGAGCAGTGGGTGGCCATCACAGGGTCAGCCATCAATTGGTTCAGATCCTACCTCGCTGACAGGTCCTTTTGTGTTTCCATCAATGATTTTAGCTCTGCAGTGGCGGCTCTTAAATGGGGGGTACCGCAAGGGGTCCATCCTGAGTCCTCTCTCCTTATACCTGCTGCCACTTGGTGCTATTTTCCGGAAACACAACATACCCTTCCACTTCTACGCTGATGACTGTCAAATTTACCTTCCCCTCAGGCAAAATGGAACATGCTCTATTCAGCCTCTGCTCGACTGCCTGGCTGACATCAGGGACTGGATGGCTTTAAATTTCTTAAGTTTTAATGAAAAGAAGTCTGAAGCCATACTGTTCCTTCCCAATGACACAACCTCGAACCACTGCATCGACCTTTCCGCTCTACCCCTGTCTGAAAAACAAAAGTTCACGAATCTGGGAGTGATAATGGATCCCTCCATGAAACTCAACAGCCATGTAAATTTGATCGTTAAATCCTGTTTTTTCCAGCTGAGGCGACTGTCCAAGCTGAAGCCCATACTTTCCAAAAATAACCTGGAGACAGTAATTCACGCATTTATTACATCTAGGCTTGATTACTGCAATTCACTTCTGCTTGGCGTCAGTCAGGCCACCATTGCACGATTACAACTGGTTCAGAACGCAGCAGCCCGATTTTTAACCAGTACACGCAGAAGAGAGCACATTACACCAGTCTTGGCCTCCCTGCACTGGCTACCGGTTCATCTTAGAGTCCAGTTCAAAATTCTCCTGTACGTCTACAAATCACTGAACAGCCTCGCCCCCGCCTATCTCTCGGAGTTGATTCACCCATATGTCCCACCACGTGCTTTGAGGTCAGAGGACCAGGTACTTTTAAGAGTTCCAGTAACTCGCTTGAAGCGCAGAGGTGACAGGGCCTTCTCCGTAGCAGGCCCAAGGCTCTGGAATGAGTTACCTCTACCTGTCAGACAGGCCCCCTCCCTCGCAGTTTTCAAATCCCAGTTAAAAACTCACTACTACAGTATTCTGTTGCTTTCAACACCAGCTGATATGTACTTGATCGTTTTATTTATGATCTGCAATCTTTTTATGTCTTTCATGTTGTATTTCACTGTGTGTTGCCTGTTGTTTGTTTGTTTGTCCAGCACTTTGGTGTGGACTTGTTCCTGTTGAAAGTGCTTTACAAATTAAATGGTATGGTATGGTATGGTATTTTCTTTGGTTGCAAAGAACTGCAACAGTAATGTTCAAAATAATTTGTAATGCAAGAATAACAACAAATGGGTAAAATAACTTTGATGTATAAAAATAAATTAAATTGTGCAAAAACTGACAAAATAAAAAATTAAATATCAAGGAAATACTTAAATAATGTAAATGAACAATTACGTGAAACCACGTAAAATGGTTTGAAAATAAAATTAAAGTTGAATAAATAGTTATTGAAACTATATAAATGTATGCAAAAATCTGCAAAAGGTGAACTTAAAATATTAAATAGAAATCATTGCTTAAAAAAAATATATATATCCACTTAGGGGCCCCTCTAGTAGCCCCGGGGCCCTAAGCAGCTTGGGCCGGCCCTGTCTGGTCCACATTTCTCAGTTGTCATGCATCCAGTAATTATTGCACCACCACCACACAACAATCTCACACCTGTTGATCAGCAGTTACACGTGTCAAACGTTCACACTTCTGTCATGAGAATGTCATGTAACAATAGTTATGCATTCTTCTCCTGGTCAAATCTGAACAAAAATCTTGATGGTAATTTGTAACGTTGCAACATTTGTGCAACATAAGAAAACATGTAAAATGACGTCAAGTGAAAGTTGCACATTTTCTTGCAGTTTTGTGTTTCTAACTGTTGCAGCCCAATGAGCTTCTTGCTTGTCTTTGTAAGTGCCAGCTAACCTCTTTGGGTCGGATCACAAAACTTCTGACATGACCCAGCTCAGACAGCTCGACCCGATGAGTCCCAGCGTCAGACGTGCTCAAAGTCAACCGTTAAAAATCTGTTGTCTCTTCAATCTGTGTCTGCCATTCTTGAAGCTGTGCAGCCTGTTGCCCACAGATGGACCCAGGCCTGCAGGGTCGCTGGAGTCTGATGCTGTTTCACTTCAACACGTTCCACCTGAGAACAGCTGCAGGTTTGTTGGAGTTAAACAATGTGTGTGTGAAGAAGATGGTACAAATGCAAACAAAGTCTCCAGACACATGAAGTTAAAGAAAACAAGTTTTGCACAGATGGATTTTCCAACATAAAAGGAAATAACAAACATGGCTAAATGGTAAAAATTAATTAAATTTAATTAAATAAAATGATCTGACAGAGAACACTGTAAACCAGGGATTATTCATAAAGATAATATTAAGAAACAATGGATAAGCCTGGTAAAAAGTGAACTGAATCAGGGTGGGCTCATCTTCTCCTGTTTGTCTCTTTTAAATAGTCTTTTATTTGAATAAATGTGTGAGCACCCATACTATTTTGAAAGCTGGTAATGCATGTGATTACAACCTATACATGCTGTTATAATTTTTAAAATAGATTTTTTTTCCATTCAACTTTTATTCATTTATTTTTTATTTATGTATTTATTTTTGCGTGTAAAACAATCACAAAGCCTATTTTTGTATTACAGAAAAGAGCTGTAAGAATTATCACTTGAAAACATTACCGTCATCCATCAAGTACATTATTTTATCAACTGAAGTTATTGAAGTTCCATGATTTGGTAGACTATAATATTTTATCAGTTATGTATAGGGCTCAAAATAATACATTACCTTTAAATATCCAAATGCATTTTGTTAAAAGACAAAGTTGTTATAATCTTAAGGGGACAGAGATGTTTGTAAAACCACAATTCAGAACTAGTTTGAAGGGACGTTCTACCTCAATCCAGGGAATTAGATTATGGAATGGCTTGGAGAATGTAGTTAAAAATGCCAAGTCAATGTTTACATTTAAGAAAATGATCAAAACGAATGTGTTAAAAAAATATATATGAAATAGCGTAATGTGTATTGTATTAGTTAGAAAATTAGAAAGAGTTAGTCATTTTGTACTGTTGGTTGAAGATTATTATTGTTTAATCTGATTGTTGGAAAAAAGGGGCAGATATAATAAGATTTATTCTTCTTTCTGCTACCTTTCATTTTTTTATATTTTGTACATTATCATTTATGGGATTGTCTTGTATTGTTTCTTTTGTAAAAAAATGAACAAATTTAATAAACATAAACAAACATAAACATAAACATTTAGGCAGGTTAATCCCACTGAGCCTCGGGGACTCATTTACAAGAAAGACCTGATGACAGCAGTGGATAACAGAGACAACAATAGAAACCATAATAGTCGCATACAAATTAAATTTTTCTTTTTTAACAAATTAAAATAAAATGGCAACCAAAAGGACAGTTAAAAAGGAAAAAGTAGCTGAAAAAACAGCTAGAAATAAAAATAAAATGAGATCAAATGAGAGAAAAACAATTTGACCTTGACCTTCGTCATGGACACTTTGCTGAGCTATGTCCATGTAGACAAGTTTTGGACTCAGCAGGACCAGAGTGGACCTGATAGCGTTTCCTTCTGAGGATTATTTATGGAGCCACACCGTTCAGCTTCAGGAAAGGGTCAGGAACATCAAACCAGCAGAAAAGGCTCAAGTGTTTAAAACTGTCACCTGTTGTCTGCAGAGTCTGGGTCACTCGTGTGCTGTCAGAGGTGGCATCCTTTTAGTCCTTCAGAAAAATACAGTATAACATTATATAAGCCTGTTTTTAGCTGTGCAACATTAAAATGCAACACTTTAAAAATCGTTCTGCAACACGTCTGCACTTTATTCATGTAAAGGGTAACCAGCAGTTACTGTTCATATACTGCAAGCATGCAGTCAACGTCCAAAGCTTTATTTTATGACTTTAAATATGTTTTCTTCGTATTTTCTAGTTTTCTAACTGGACAACTACTGGCATGTTTCTAAAGATGGCCCATCAAGGCATGAAAGAAAATGGAGAACCTTTGAATATTTACATTTTGAAACATTTTGGAAACTTCCTCAAAAATCCTACTCGTAGTTCGTTGCCAACAGTCAGGACGTTGACCCCAAACACGTCACAGTCGACTCGATGGATAAGACCCAAACGCAGACAGACAAGGAGGAGCTCGAGTAAAAATAAAACATACTTAAACAACAAAACAAAATGCCACCGTGGCGGAAAATCCTCCTGCTGAGAATACACAGGGGGAGCACGAGGAGGACCAGGAGATCTGTGTAAAACCAACACAATGACCTGCTGGAGAGGTGGAGATGAGGGTGGCAGACTGACAGAGCAAACAGTGAGGAAGCTGACCCAGGGTCAAATGACACAAGAAACACTGGTAAACTAAACAAGACCAGAACACTAAAGCAGAACCTTAATGAAACACAAAAAACACGAGATCCGAACAGGAACAGAACCCAAAGGATAAAAATAAAACTTAAACCATTAAAATAATACAGTACTAAGATTAACTATAAGGACTGAATAAAATCACAGAAAAGTGACAAACAATCATTTAATGATGTAGAAATGTGTTAGAAGCATCATTATTAATATCATAAACACTGATCTGACAGTTTTCATGACTTTAAATGACTTTAAATGTCTTTAAATGACTTTAAATGACTTCAAATGACTTTAAATGACTTTAAATGTCTTCAAATGACTTTAAATGTCTTCAAATGTCTTTAAATGTCTGTCTTTAAATGTCTTTAAATTATTTAAATGACTTTAAATGTCTTTAAATGTCTTTAAATGTTTTAAATGTCTTTATTCTGACTGTGGACTTTGAGTCAGTCCAGTGATGTCTGTGAGGTTCTGGTCTAACTCCAGGCAGGACAATTCCAAAAGAGGAGAGGGGGTGAACCAGATTACTCAGCGCACGAAGTGGCAAGGAAAACGTGGAGTGGACTTCAGTCTGCTTAAACCTCTTATAAAGGCTTCTACTCCAACTGGTATTAAAATATAATTTTTCAATGTGCAATCACTATCAATAAATCATGTCTAATTCATGATCATATTCTGNCACATCCTTGAGGATGTTCTTGCCAGAGGACAACAAAGGCAGAACAACACACATTACAAAATAATCTCAGAAAAATGTTAAATGTTTGCACTTTCTATGATGATTACAAGATTTTTCTAGTCAGTTTTACTGAAAGTTTTCTTGTTTTTGTGTCAGTCTGATGGCTGGATCTGGATCTGCCACCTCCACTTCTAAGGACCGTCCAGCTTCCAGGACCAGTTTCATCCCAGAGCTGCAAAGCATGATGTAACACACACACACACACACACACTGAAAGCTTCTCACCCCAGTAAAGCATGGAGCTGGTGCTGCTGAACAGACTGTTTGAAGCCATGAGAACCTGTTCAGTAAAAAAACAAAATTAATCTGTGCATCACATTTGTTCAGATCAACAACAACATCAATAAGTTTTGATCTGAAAGCGGAGTCTGATGTCTTGTTGTACAGTCAAACAACTTTTTCCATACTTCGTGTTAATTCAGCTTGACTGGCATTAATGTAACTTTATACTTTTTGAATTACTGGTATTTGACTTTATTTACAAAACAAATCCCGGCAGAAACGAGTTACATTTAGCTTTTAGCTACTGTTTTGCTAAACTTAGCTTTAAACTAAGTTAGTTAACTGTTGTGCTAATCTCTTATTTACAGTTTTGGTGACTGAGCTTTTGTTTTATGTGTTTGAACTTTAACAATGTAGTTTAAAATTAATTCTTTACCAAGTTTCATCAAATCACTCGGCACCCAGCGTTCACACGGCTTCTTCAAATTATATACTGTACAGGTAGTCCCCG
The DNA here is from genome assembly GCA_038048925.1 of Garcialebias charrua. Taxonomy (NCBI): domain Eukaryota; kingdom Metazoa; phylum Chordata; class Actinopteri; order Cyprinodontiformes; family Rivulidae; genus Garcialebias; species Garcialebias charrua. Next base: position 37,541 of record JBBPBX010010885.1, on the reverse strand, counting down.
ACTTATGAACGAGTTCCGTACCTACCGTAAGTCGAAAATTCGTAAGTCGGATCACATACAAAAAATATTTTTTTTTTTTTAAATAAATGAATACATGTACAGTACTGTACAGTCACCAAGCACTTAGCCTATCCTAACACAGTTTTTAAAGATGGAGTGAGTTGAATTGTCTCCCTTTCACATAAAGGGAGCTAGCTCCCTTTATGTGAATGGAGCCTGCTAGGGAGGAGGGAGACAATTCAACTCACTCCTTAACTGTGTTAGGATAGGCTAAGTGCTTGGTAACTGTACAGTACTGTACATTTATTTATTTATTATAAAAAAATCTTTATTTTTATAATTTTTATGAGATGCGTTCGTAAGTTCGAAACGTCGTAAGTCGAGGACTACCTGTAGTTGTAATTATTAACTGTTCATTCAGATTATAACTTCCATTAGTTTTTTGGGGGGACTAAAAGCTGTAATCTTTAATGTTTAAAGTCAAACGCTGAGGTTTGCATGTAAACATTGTTGCAGTGAGTTTAAAAGTTTGTCTGTGAAACAAAACTGAAGGTCATCAGTAAACTCAGGTTAATTATCACAGCATCACACGTCACTTAATCTAAAAGAATTGTAGCCATTTTAATTATTGTTTAAGGGTAAATGGACAGAGAATCTTTTCTTGTCTTTAAGTGTTTATTTATAAATGCAATTTATGACACTATAACAGTTTTAACTAGAGAAATGTCATTTCCTGTGAAAATGCAGTGTGAATGCATATTTCTGAATGTTTTCAGCTGAAAATATTTCATCACTAAACTTAATATGAGCTGAATTTTAACAGCTGATATCTTTGCAGGAAAATAAAAGGAAAGCAGCAGAAAAACTGCAAAAATGTGTAAACAAAAAAAGCTGACTACAGTACAGCAAAATTGTAGCAGAAATGAGCAGAGTAAGCTAAAGTAAGCAGAGATGGACTGAACAGATTACAAAAAAATCTGAAATGAGCAAAAACAAGTTGAAGTTAGCAAGAATTTAGTTGAAAAAAAAAAACAGCTGGAAAGAAAGGGGCTGAAAATGCAGAAAAAAGAAGAATTTAGCAGATAGGAGCTGAAGGAAGCTGAAATTAGCAGAACAGAAGCTGACACGAAGGACGTGGAGAGAGCTCCATTCATTTTCTACGAGGACAACATGGCCGACAACGCTAAATGTTTCAACAAGTAAAAACTGCACAAAGACCAGAAGTCCCAGCAGGAATGTCCTGAATGAGCCGAACGTTTTGGAACATGAATTGTTGAAATTTAATCTAATTAATTATTGTTTAATAAAATTAGTAGAACTGTGCCAGTGTGCCTTCTACCAGTGAGTGAAATGTAAAACCAGTGCACCTTCATGACATGTACTGGTTTTAACTGGTTATTTAAAGTAAATGTTTGTTTTAGTTCTACTATTTGTCTTCCAACCGCTTGTGCGTTGTGATATCCATGAGTGTGTGTGTGTGTGTGCACACTCACCTTGTGTTTTGTGTGGTGGGTAGATGTTGGTGGTGGTTAAAGAGGCTAAAACCCAACTAAACCCCAAAACCTAAATCTGCTGCTCAGAACCTCTGAGCCTGAGGCCGACCTGCCCGCAACCCCAAACCAGAGCCAAGCTCACCTGTTTGATGGATATGACTGACAACAGCCAATCACAGAACAGCTGAAGAAGGAGGTGGGGGGTCAGCTGTGGTTGTGATGGAGGAAAAGAAAGGAGAGATGGAGAGGAGAGCTGCAGGATGTGGCTTGAAGTCAATTTGTTATGATGGAAGTGGCCTGTGTGGATGCAAATTGGAGTTTGACCAAACTGTGGTCAAAGGTGTATGTGTGTGCGTGCATGTGCACGTGTGTGTGCGTGCATGTCGGTGTGTGTGTGTAGCCTTTTGACCCCAGTGTATTTGCAAACTCTCTGCCCATTGAAATGAAGACTTTGATTTGTATGCACATGCAAATTGTATTATGAACATAACTTAATTGAATCGTTTGGATCTAAAAGGAAAACCATTCTTTTTTAAGAGCATAACAAAAATAACTTTTACTGCGTTACGCTTTCAAATAATTTATTTTCTTTTGTGAATGAAAAGGACCAATAAAGGTGAAATCAAATGTTTTGAATTGCAACAAAAACTAAATCTGTTCATTTGAACCTTTGATTTACTGAACCAAGTGAAATGATCTTTTCTGATCAACTTCAGTGAACAATCTACTGAAATCTAGAATTTGATATCAACATCGCATTCAGACGTGAATAAACTTTGTGTTTTCTGCAGATTTAAGTTGAAAGTCCTTCGCATTTAATTTAGCAGAGAATATTTTAACCTTCAGGAGGTCTCGCCGAGAAAAATCACTCATTTATTTTGGTTTGTGGTTTTATTTATTAATTAATTTTGGTGTTATCAGCAAACAGGATCATTCTCGACAAAGACTAAAAATCCTTACTTTTAATCATTTTGTGAGCTGTGGTCAGAGGATCTGTAACTAATCCTCTCTGTGCTCCAGGCTCAGTGTGGTGACAACTGAACCAAACTAGCCAGTGTCCGTGTGTTGCTTCTAAAACGGCTGAACGTCGGATAAAAAAGCTTGAAGGCACCTGAGAGATACTAAACACACAGTTTAAAACATGACTAATTAAATGATTAAAGGTCTCTGATCTTATTATTTTTTCATAAATTTGTAAAACAATAAATCATTTATTTATTTAAAATGTTCACACTTCTGTTTACCACATACTTAAAGCCTTAATAAATACGTTAATAATTGCTTCTAATTCAGTCACATTTCAGAATAATTAAGTGTTTCAATGAGCAGTAAAGGGCCCGGCATACTCCATCTGAAGCCAAACAGTCGGCGCACAGTCACACAAGAGAAGTCACTTCAGAGCACTGAACAGAAACATCCACATACATGTAAAAGCTAATTACTGTACTGTAGTAAAAGTTCTCTATCTAAGGAAACCAGCAGACTCGCTGCATCTTCATTTAGTCGCAGTCTCCCATCCTGAGCAAGCACAAAGGAGACAGTGGAAAGGAAAAATCACCTACAGAAAATCAAATACAAATGAGGTGAGTATTGAAAGGGTTCATCAAAACAAATTTCTAGGTGTCATTATTGATGATAAACTCAACTGGAAACCACACATCAGATATGTTCGAAGTAAAGGCTCAAGAAATATCACCCTCTTAAACAAAGTCAAGTTGGTCATAGAACAAAAAGTGTTGCATGCACTCTACTGTTCACTAATCTTAACTTATTTAAGTGATTGTGCAGAAATCTGGGGCAATAATCACAAAACTACACTACAGGCATTAACTTTTTTTTTGTTTTTTTCGGCTTTTCCCTGCGTTAGGGGTCACCACAGCGATCTAGTCGCACGAAGATTTGGCAGTTGTTTTTACGCCGGATGCCCTTCCTGACACAACCACAGGCCACCGAGCAACCACAGCCCTCTGTGTGGAGTAGAGAGCTGCTATCTAGGGTTCCCGGGGGAGCAGATGGTGTGGGTTAAGGGCCTTGCTCAAGGGCCCAGAGTGGGGCAGATGAGGGTGGACCGCTTCACTTATCCCACCCACATCTTTGATGTTGTCGGTACCGGGGCTTGAACCGGTGATCTTCCGATCACAAGCTCACCTTCTTAACCTCTGCGCCACCACTCCCACAGGCATTAACAATACTACAAAAAAGAGCAATAAGAATAATCCGTACGGTGAGGGACCAGCTGCTTCGACTGGCTGGGTTTGAGAGGACAGGAAGTAGAAACAGACACAGAACAGGTCCAGATGTTCTGTCTGTAGGAAGAAAGACAAAAAAACAGATAGAAATTATTACAGATACAAACAGGTTGAGCAGAGTAAGTAAAGACGGCAGCAGAGTGAAGAAATGTGGTCAGTTTGTCCTCCAGCAGTCTAAGCCTATAGCAGCATAACTAATAAGGATTGCTCAGAAAACCCAAGCCAACACTAACTATAGGATTTATCAAAAAGGAAAATCTTAATCCCAGTTTTAAAGCTGGTCAATGTGTCAGCCTCATGGACAGAAACTGGAAGTTGGTTCCACAAGAGAGGAGCCTGATAGATGAAAGATCTTCCTCCCATTTTGCTTTTGGAAACTAGGAACCACAAGTAAACCTGCAGTCTGAGAGCGAAGTGCTCTGTTAGGAAAATATGGAATTTTAATATAAGATGGAGCTAGGTTGTTGAGAACTTTGTAGGTTGGAAGTAAGATTTTGAATTCAATGAATTAGCCAGGGAGCCAATGGAGTGAAGCTAAAACTGGAGAGATATGATCTCTCCCACTAACTCCAGTTTTAAGACTCTGGCAGCAGCATTTTGGATCAACTGAAGACTTTTTAATGAAGTTAGTGGACACACAGATAGTAAACCATTGCAATAGTCCAGTCTAGATGTGCACAGGTTTCTTCCCACCAGAGTCTCCACTCCGCCCCTGCTGTTTGGACACAAATCTATCATGAAGAGGCGCCACACTTTCCAAAAGATGGACTCCTCCATACCCGATGTCTGCACGATCTCCATCCAGCATACTGATTTAGTATATTTAAAGAGTTGTACATCCGAATGTCTGCGCATTTCAACATTGACGAACACGTCCACAAACTTCTGATCCATCACACAATCCTTGGTGCAAACGCCTGCGAGAAAAGTTCGGCCCGGGCCTTGTGTCGAGAAGGGGCGAAGCTGCTCTGAGAACAAAATGACGAGGTTATCATCACACAACTACGTCAATGAGAGACGAATATTCATGGCCCATAACCTGAACCTGAACACACGTGGAGATAAACACGTCTCTGGCAGTACGTGAAGTCATTTCTCACAAATACAGGTAGTCCCCGACTTACGAGCGAGTTCCGTTCCTACGAGGTGCTCGTAACACGAAATCTCGTACGTCGGAACACGAAACACGTGTCGCTCATAAGTCCGGATTTTCGGTCGTAAGTCAGAAAATGTATGCTATCGCTACTACGAACACTCGTTTTTCAACACAAACGTACAGATGGTGTAGTGGCAGGGCTTTTGACTTGGGACCCGAAGGACGCGGGTTCGCGCCCCGGCCACTACCCACCTTGGGGTGTCTATGAGTGCACACCTATTTCTCCAGCTCCCCGGGCGCTTTCGGGCTGCTCACTGCACCACCTGGTAGGTGGTTGGGTTAAATGCAGAGACGAATTTCGTCTGTGTATGGGAAACATACGCAGATGACAGGAAAAGACATTATTATTATTATTATTATTATAAACATGCTCAGAAACTTGTTTCCAAACGGTTAGCTAACACACTTTCATCTAAAAACACATAAAAGTGCTGTATTTTCTGTATGTTCTTTACAAATTTACTGTTCGTTAGTGAGCTCGTAAGGCCGGAATCTCGTATTTCGATGCGCTCGTAAGTCGGGGATTACCTGTATCCAGATTTTTGTGAGAATGCGATTGATAATTTGCTTTGTCCTAGCAGTACTGCATCAAGTTTGAGCCGATAGTCCACTGAGACACCATGTTTACATCTTGGGTTATTGCCAGCTAAATTGACAATGCTGAATCATAGATTAGTAAATAGAAGATGTTAAATCTAAGGCACAACAATGAGTTATCCTGTTTAAAAAAAATCCTGTTTTGCAAAATATGTGAGTGCATGCAATCTGAATTTTAGAAGGAAGAACATTCTACGCATGCCTTGGTCCTTTGCTCACTGTGGGGCATGCGTGTAAATATGTACAAAGCGTGCCTGCACACTTTAAAGCTGCTTTACAACGTTGAGTTGTGTGTTCTGCATATTTACAGCACCTGCACTCATGCTGCCTCCAGAGATCCACACACACCAAGGGAGGGGAGCAGTGATGTTTTCTGCAGGCATCTGATGAGCAACCAACAGAGACACCCTGCGCCGTGACCACCTGAAGCTCCTCTGAACGCTGTTCCTGATCCAGGGGGATGAGGCGCCCGTTAAACCTCACATCACGCAAACAGCCTGGTAAAAACAGAGGAAAAGGAGATGCTAAGTCCTCAGGCAAAATGCTTTAAAAGCACACATTTACACAGCAGCAGGGGTATAAACTCGCGTATGGAGTCGCACATTAACAATCATAGACTTGCTGACACACCTGCAGACCAACGCTCCCACACAACCAAACACACAAACAGCCTCAGGCTACGCTGTCAGCATGGATTTTTTTTTTTTTTTGGGTGGATGTACTTTCTCTGCTGGTTAGTTTATTCACTTTGTGTGAAACATGAGGTCTAACACTTCATGTAAATGCATATCGGTGCCACTTGTTCTCACCAATCTGTGTGAAACTGAGGCATCAACACAAGTTTGGACCAGACACACAACGCACTCGCTTGTCCAACTGAGAGCTTGTCTCTCTTGGATAGTAGCCATTGTAATTAGTCAATTTAAAATTTATACTTTTACTTCACCAACATTTCATCCGCTCACTGATTTATCAAATTAAACAGCATAAAAGGAGAATATTAAAACCTTTTCAACTTTTCTCTGTTTCAAAATCAGCTTGAATTAAATTAATTTCAATTTCAGTTCACACAGTGCTCCACAACGTCGGAGACAAAAACAAGGTGATGAGTTATTTGAATAATTAATTTACACAAGGCTGGTACTGTATTTTCTATTTATTGAACAAATCAGATCCTTTGAAAACTGAAGTTTTGTATAATTTACTCAAATTAGAGGTTCTTGCAATGTTTCTTTACATAGATTTAAAAAATCTGTGCTATACATAATAAAAAAGGTCAAATGTTGGTTTTCCATAATATTTTGCAATGTGTGGGTAATAATCTAGAACTGCAACAGATCTTGAGAAGGATGCAAGAAGATTCTTGCAGTTATAAAAGTGCCTACAGATACCACGCTTACATTTCATACATTTCATATATTTAAGAGCATTTTAGATCCTTTTGTCATGAATGGACGGGACTTGACCACTGTCTTCTGGTTGCTTGACTCTTAAGAGGTGAGGAAAATGTTTGTTTATTTATTTGTTCATTTCATTTCAATAAAAAAACAATACAATTTAAAGAAAGAATATATAAAATACCTATAAAATGAAAGGCGGCAGAAGAAGAATAAAATCTTATCAAAATGTCAAATTATGACCCTTTAATTTATCATACTTGAGTTGTCTTTACACTTTGTGATCAATGCAGCATTTAAAGGAAATGAAGAGGAAATAAGACATTATCTACCAACAATAAAAACATAATTTCCTTAAATAATCCAACAATGTACAGTCAGGTCATCTGGATGGTTTCTTTTTTTGCTGAGATGTTTCGTCCTTCATCCAAAGGACTTCATCAATCTGAGGAGCCACCAAACAAGATTTATTCCCACAAACCTCATAATCCATAGTGGGAAGAAAAAAAAACGGTTTGCTAGTGCTAAAATGGCCTCCGAGGCCCGCCCTCTCCCCCGTCAGCTCTTCTGAGACAGTCACGCCAATGTGTTTCTAAACACCAAAGTTCATGCTCAATAATCCAGGTATAAAATGCAACAGTGTTCAGTCAGGTCACCTGGACAATTTATTTTTTGCTGAGACATGTTGTCCTTCATCCAAAGGACTTCTTCAATCTGAGGAACCACCGACAAACAAACTGTTTCCTTAAAGAAAATAGTAATTCATTCACTGTAATTCCTGAATGGACCCTGTCTTGATCTGAACTAAACAAAGCATCTCTTGAAAAGCCTAAAAATTACAGAACACAGGCGTTTTGCCTAACATCGCAGAGATTTGACGTTTTTGCCAAAACTTACAAAAGATGGACATAAACCATTGATGGTCAAAGTGATGAAGTGAAAAGTCTGAAGGGAGAACTGTGGCACACACATTGAATGGACAAAGAAAAGCTGTTTGCAACATTGTGAGCACATTTAGTCATGTTTGTTAAACTTAGAAATAAAACACCTACCAAGATAGCTGTGGTTGTGTCCAGAGGGAAAAGAGTTTCCAATCATGACCACAGAGGGATCTATAATGATTTCCTGACTCTGGCCAGGTGAGGCTGTAACCTCCAGTCGCCCCCCACCTCCATCCAGTCTCAGGGTAAATTCTCTTCCGTAGCGATCCAGCTCAACCTCATGCCACTCCCCGTCATCAAGGCGATGGTAGGGTAGGGTGACGTTGTAGTCTCCATCTCCAAGATTGTAGAAAACAACCAGCAGGCCCTGAACAAGCTGAGACATGGAGAAGTTCGTTGATGATGTGAAAATCTTACATTTTACAAAACATTTTATTACTCAGTCAGGATTCCGACATCATTACTCTACTTTTAGGAACTTTTGCGCTGATGTGAAACAAGATGTTGGGTTTTGTCAGCTGCTGCAGCAAAACTATTTTCCTGCAGATTGCAAGGCTTGTGGGAGGGGGGGGGGATTACAAACTAGGATGACACAGATCCTAGCAGAGTGACAGCCTGACAAAGCTGAATTTCTGCCATATTGTGCCGTGTTGATGGGCAAAAAACAGCTCTTGAGCATAACAACATGATAAGAAGTAGGCCAGCTCCCAAGGTGAAGAGAAGGCAGCTTAGGTTGAACAATTGTGAAAATGAAGCACCCAAGACATGACTGTCTCTGATGAACGTGAGAGGAAATGACACAAAAATTCTACAGACATTTTTTAAGCAATTTTGCAGTAAAAATGCTTTGCAAAGGCACTACACACATTAATTTGTGGCACAGTCATTCCGTAGGCAAGGTGTACATGAAACAATAATTATCTTTAGCAGTTAAGGATGAGCGAACACAATGGACTCAACTATCATGAGGCTCCCATAACTGCAGCTTGTACATGTCCAAGGCCTAATTGGAAACAGTACAGCTAGATAATTCACACTCTGCCCAGCTCGCATTAACTACTGTTCCCTCAGCATGAGCATCTCAAATGTGCAGTTCAAATGGGCATGTGGGCTGGATACACACTCTCTCTCACGTCACACACACACACACACATATAAAGTAAAAAACAAAACATGCTTACTATGTATGGCCTAGTATCACCTCCAGTACACAACCAAAATGCAAACAGTACTTCACTTTATTTGGCACCACCAGATGTGTTTACAGTTGCCATGTTTCCTTCTAACTAAAGGCCTAGCATTCATTACAGGAATGCACTTCATTTGCTGCTTTCAGATCATCTCGTGTTGAGAAATGATGGAGTTGAAAATAAACTTGTGCAAAATGTTCTGTAAGACATCATGATCAGAACATGTACTGCGGATGACTGTCAGTTGCTACCACATTCAACTTTTCTTCACTAGCTTTAAAAATGACTGAGATGCAGCCTTTTTGTGCTAATTAAAGATTGTAGGTACTCAGGTACTCAGTTGCAAATAAAACTCAAATTTACAGTATTCCCTTGCTACTTTGCAATTCGACTTTCGCAGACTCACTCTATCGGGGTTTTTGAACGTACAGTACATAGTATTGTGCAAAAAAAATAAAAATAAAAAAGTAGCCTACAGGACACATCAGAATCAGAAGCAGAATCAATTTTATTGTCATTGCACAGTTAGTCACAACAAAATACATTTCAGTGCAACTGTCCAAAGAAAACAAGGGTAGACGGAGGTGCGCAAAGGCTGCAGCTTTGCTGTGAAGCGCTGCCCTTATCGTTTAGATAAGAAAAGGGAAGAAAAACATGAGGAAAGAAGAAAGTATAATCAAAAGAGCTCTCACACTGTGTCCTTGATACACAGGACACAGCACAAAAAAAGAAACATAAATTGATATAAGACCTTTTGGGGGGGGGCTAACAAAGGCAGTGAGATTGTCCATGAACACTGCCAGAAAGTTCCATAGTCCTAATAAAGATGGCACATTGTCTATCAGCCGGCTCAGCTCTGGGGGTGGGGAGCAGAGCAGTGTCTCATGATTTATATATCCTCCAGGAGCAATGTGAGATAAGTTAGCCAATCCAGGGCTAAGCGGGGAAGCCGGATTCAGATAAACAATTGTTTGGGGGCAGGCCAACTACAGATTTCACCTCTGCCTTGCTGGTACACTCAATGTCGAATCCAAACAGTCAGATTTGTGGTCATTCCACCGGTTGATTGTCAACTTTAATATTACTCACATGATTGGGACAGTACTGAATACAGTACTGTACAATAAAAAAGTTAACAAAAAAATAAATAAACTTCCGACAGGCACTGACATTTTGTAGTTTTTCTCTTTTTTTGTAATAAGCTTACACTGTATCCTGGTTCATACTGACTACGGTACATTTCCCAGAAGCCAACAGGACCCCACCCAGAAGCCCCATTTCCTTATGCTGAAATACTAGAGGGAAAGTTTTGATCGGATCAGAAAAAAGTTTGGCGCTTCTTACAGTGACTTTGGTGCCCAGCGAATGCAGAGAGCCACACAGAACCCATCGAACCGAAGCAGAACCGGAGCAGAACCAGACTTACAGACCCATCTTGAGAACTGGTAGCTGGCCCACGTTGCCCTCCGAGCGGGGACGCACTTGTTAGTAAACTTTAGAAGCTACTGTACATATAAGTATGATCATGTTAAAATTAGTAGATTTAAGGGTTTAGAACATTGATTGTGGCTTTCATTGCTGCAGGGTAGGTCTGCATAAACGGAATGGAGTCGGACCAGAATGGAATCAGACTGGAACCGAGAGCCACTCCTGTTCTGCAGAGCCTGGTGAGTAAAATGTAGTAGCTACATACTGTATACAGTACTGTACGTATGTTGTTAAAATGACGTAGGTTTAAGAGTTTAGAACATCGCAAGAGTGTGGGAAGGGTTTACAAAGCCTTAATACAGTATACGGAAAATAAATATAACTTCACTACTTCACGGATTTCACTTATTGCGGGGGTGAGGGGGGTTGGAAAAAAACACCCACAATAAATGAGGGACTACTGTTCTTTCTAAAAATTTTCATTCATATCCATCTAGTGATTTATGAGATATTTTGCCAGCAAACCGACATAATTAACTTCAATAGTCATTGACAGAGTTATAAAAACGGATCTTGTCTGATCAGTTAGAGCTCAGAACATAAGTTGGAGATTCATCTCAGCCACAAGTGCATCATATTTTAAGCCAAATATCTGTAGAACTGGCTGAGTTATTGTCATTTATATGAGGTCAGTTGGTTGTGGCAACTACATGTACAGTATTTTCTGGTGTATAGGTCGCACCTGTGTATAGGTCGCACTGTCCAATTATCACCAATAAATTGGAAAAATCCCTAGATAGGTCGCACTGGTGTATAGGTCGCACCTACGTTTAGCTCTGCTGCAAATGTCTGCCACAGAAGCGCACAGCAAGGTACCTTGAATCAAGTCGACTCCAAATGTTTATCGACTGTAGATGTACATCCAGGCTGCAAGTTTCATTAAAATGTGTCCAGTGGTTCATGAGATATGTATTTCAGTAACAAACAGGCACACATTTACCAGTAAAAGCATTTGCACTCCATCTGCATCTTTTGGCGCTGGGCAATAAACATGTCTGAAATTTCAGATATTTTCATAGTTTTAAATGTTACCGGTGTTTGACAATAAGTTTATTGCATTATAGTCACTCTGGAAAACTTTATCTCAGAGTGCTTTGGATAAATGTTTTCTTTACTGAGATACTCCTCAGAGAGCTGAATGCTGTTTCTACCCAGCCAGCCCTTGATAACCTCTGTGTGAAAGTGTGGTTATTTATTCAGTGTGCACTCTATTCCATAGCTACCCTTAAGAAAAAAGGGCATGGAAGCAGCCCTTTAAATTAGAGCTTGTTGTCGGAAAACACAGCAGACTTGTGCTCAAGTGTTTCTGTGAGCTCTGGGACAACAAGACTGAAAATGTTTCAGCGTGCTGGCTGCAGACAGACATCAGATGCTTCATGCAGCTCACCGATTCAGTTCCAGAGAGGGTTACACAGAGAGGCTTCACAGCACATTAAAGACTACAGCCGTTTTCCTTTTCCCTGTCACCGTGGGACTGCAACAACGGAACAGGACACCATTGTTTCTCCTCATGTAGCGTTAAAGCCCCAAAGAAGAACAAGAGACAACACCTTAAACAACGCTGTCTGACAAATAACAAGCACCAGCCCAGAGACAAGATGTTCGTAAAAGTCAGACCAGCGGTGTGAAATCCACAATAACAGAGGCAGGTTCAGTGGAAACAGGTGACCTGTGAGTGACAGTCCTACCAGAGTCGTTTACTTCCAGGTGCTGTTCCCACTTGGCCTGTCAGCTGACAAGACGAAATACTTTGACAATGAATACCGCCTTCATAAACACTCAAAAATATGTCAGACAGTGGAGGCATGCTATTATGGAGGTTTGGCAAAAGTGAAGTAGACTTAAAAATGGTTCAAGCACTGTTCCACTCCAGTTGTAGAAAGAATGGTGAAGACATGACTGTGAGCAAGTTACTTGATGCAAACTGTATGTTTAAAGCTTCAAGCGTCAAGAAGGGGGTTTGACCTTCCACATACTACGATGCTAACTCACTATCCTACAATAAACTGGGTTTGAAACATTAACAAGAAACAGATATAACCGTAAAAATAAAGATGGACTATTTTTAATAATCAAATCCTTGCAAAAGACAGCATTCTGCAATCCACTGAAAGAGCCTGTTAAGTACATACGGTACATATGCCACTCACCAGCCCCCTCAGCATCCACCCATATGCCTTCAACCCTGATATTACTCACTCTCAGCTTGACAGGCATCTCCAGCAATCATCTGCAAGGCCTAAGCATCGTTCTAAGGCTCACAAACAAGACACTCACAGCTGGAAAGGTGGAGGCGAGTGACCGGCCATGACTCACCTCTAAGCGTAGGTATTCGCTCTGCTCCTGGGACAGCAAGCTGAGGATGACACCCGCTCCGGCACGTGTCCGAACCCCAATCTGGACTCTGGTGTTCCGTGCAGGCAGAGACCACTCGAGCTGGAGCTGAACGTGGCTCCGACCGTCGAAGGAAAACTCCGGAGCCACTTGCCAATCAAAAACACAAAAAAGGCGTGTTTCAATTATTTCAGCTGTCACATGGAAGATACATGAGGGAATCACAAGCAGTATGTGCAAGACTGTGCAGAACCACTTTATGCAAGGCGAGGTTATCTTCCCACACCAATACATTTTCCACTTGGTCTCTGCACCTTGTAAGGCTTGGTTGAAAAACAGGTCAAAAACATCTTGGTCATTGAAAAGCACCTCTACATACTTACATTGATTGCACTGCGGGCCCGTAAAGCCTTTTTCACACAGGCAGCTGAAAGAGCCCCTCTCCCCGTGACAGCTGCCCCTTTTGCTACAAGAGGAAAGCTGCTCCATGTCGGTGCAGTGGTTGTCAATAAGACTGCAGCCCAGCAAAGTGTTGGAGGATTCAGCAGGGGAACCAAGGTCATACAGCTAGATGGAAAAAAGAAAAAAAGGGGGAACGGGAGAAAAAATGTACAAGAAAAAATGTATTAACAAACACAGGAAAGGAAGGAAATTGAGTGGTTGTTGCTCTTCTCGCTGTTCTAGGTAATGATTGTAAAAAAAACATGAAAGTGAACTGAAAAAGAACTTTGTCCTATTATTTGTACTGAAAATGGGGCAAAATAAGTAAAATAAGCAAGAAATGGAACAACTTGTACTATAACCTCATTAGACCTGGAATTTTAAAATGTTTGTATAATATTTGTAAAAGCATGTCGACAAATGGCAGCTAAAGCCATCCTGGTCAGTACATGCTGCAAATCCTTCTCAAAGTACAATATAATGTGCATATTACTACAACAAAATTGTATTCAATATTTGTAAACTTGACTGAGTTATAGTCATTTTTGTGTCTTCCAAAATTAGTTTACTGTGGCAGCCATCTTGGGTTGACACCAGAAGTTTCTCAGCTGAATATCTGAATCTAATCGTTTTCTTACAAATTCAAATTTACTAATCTACAATTCATTAGAATCTGTCCTCTGCTTGATGAGATGTGTTGCTAATGCTACAGACAAGTGAACACACGCACGCACGCACACAC
>JBBPBX010010885.1:10167-20792 GCA_038048925.1 Garcialebias charrua | reverse complement strand
GGGGGACAGTTGAACCCGGAGGCCTCCACCCCTGTTTAATGATGGACGGTTTCTTTTCACAAAGATGGCCTCCTTGTCATGACCCACGTTCTGTCTGCCATAGTTATGTTATATTCTTGGTTTATCATGTCATGTTCACAGCAAACACATCATTGTTCCCTCCGCCCTCATGCCCAATGCCTCATTAACGATCATTGCACTCACCTGTTTGTTCCTGTATTTAAGCTCCACGTCCACAGTCATTCCTTGCCAGATTTAGGAACAGTTTTGTCTAGTAGTTATCCAGCGCCCATGTCTTGTCCTATCTTGCTTGCTACGACTCTGTTTTGGTTTTTTGGTCTTGCGTCTCTCGCCTCAGCCCCCATTGGTACTGTTTTGGATTCTGCTTCTCTGGTTTTGACTTCTGCACACGCTACTGGACTTCGCCCTCCTGCCTCTCCCCTTGTTGGACCTGTTCAGCCATCTGCCTCACGGAAACGAACCCAAGAATGCCTTTCACGACCACGAGATAAGCCTGCCTCTTCCAACATTATTCGCCTCTCTGCTAACCTGTGTATGACCTCGCTTCGAACCAAGGAAAACGACGGTTACAGGAATATTGTGGATTGTAACCCTAGATTCTATGAGTGTGGGCGTAGCCCTTTAAGCCGGCGTGGCTTAAAGGGCTACGCCCACAGGAAATAGAACCCCCTTCGTGTGAAAGTCCACACAAAGCACCAACGTAAACAAGGAAGTAAAACTGGACTACGTCACCACCGGCTCACGTCATCAAGGAATTCATTTCCGATCAAAAACAGCCTAAAAAGTAACCCTTAATTAGTCAAGTCTTTTATTTTGGCGGGCCCACTTCCTGTGTTGCCCCAAACTCTGCCAACTTATTTAAAGCCCCGCCTCCTCCAGTGCACTGTTGAACTGCATCACCTGTTCACTGTGATTGTGGCTGGCTGTTTGGAGTCTTCATGGCAAAGTCATACAAATCTTTGCATCCACTGATTTGATTAATTGGTGAGTTTGTCATCTGAAAGCACTATTGTTTTAGCATGAAATGTCTGCTTGATTGCTTATTGGAGCATTGTTTTATTAGAATTGTTGGTGTTTGTTACCTGGATCATCACCAGGATTGCAACAGCTGATTATGGTTTAGTATGCTCCACTCTCTTCCAGAAGGTAACCTGATTTCTGATTTTGTGTGAGCTCTGACACTTTAGTATGGACATGATCAAAATGGAATGTACATTTAAGTTGATACTGCGCAGTATATTTATTGACAATTTATTTTGTTTTCTTGATTGATATTTTGAAAGTGCACTTTGATTCAACTTTTCAATTTTAACCTTAACTTGATTAGTTGAAATATGATTGATGTTCTTTTGTTTTTACTTTATTTAAATTATGGTTAACTTTACCTGATTGAAATGTTTGGAATGGTTGATTAGTTTAATCATTAGGAATTTAATAATTGCATTTGCATTTAATATTTAATTTTTTATATGCTTTGTACCTGATTGTTTTTGATAAAATACTTAATGGGTTTTCTGGCCTTTCAGGTCGGGTTTTTTTTTCTCCATTGTTTTCTCTTCCTTGATGGATCAGATCCTCTTTGGATCTAAGGATGGCGAGCTAGGAAAAGGACCAGAACTTTATGATCTTGGAATCTGATTAATTCAGAGGACATTTGTGTCTCATTGTGTATTTGTAATTGTCTGTTTATTTTCTCTTTTAAATCACTAATATATGCACCTAAACTAAAACCATTGTCTCCTGTCCTCATTCACACCTCAGGCTCCTTAAAATAACCATCTTCTGATGCTGCTCTTGTAGCCGCAGTTAGTTGCATAGCCTAGAAATGTTACAGTTAGTGTTTTTATTAAAGATAAAAACATCTACCTGTTCAAGTCCTGTCACTAATATTAAAATCTCTTGTGCAGAACTCAAGTTACCGGTGACGATCAAGACTCATTCCAGCTTCCTGTTTCTCAATAAAATTGTTATAACTTTTCCAGTGTTCGGTTTAGTAGTGAAACTCAAAAACTCAGTCCTGACACTCCTTTACTCCTCTCTCAAACCATCGTTCCTCTCTATCAAGGATGTGAACATCTTCATCCCTGAAAGAGTGACCGCTGGCCTGGAGATGAGTGTAGACCGCAGAGTCCTGACCTGATGATGTTGATCTTCTGTGCTGGGCCATCCTTTTGGCCAGTGGCTGTTTAGTTTCCCCGATATAAGACTGATCACAGCCCTCCTGACACTGAACAGCATACACAATATTACTCTGTTTGTGCCGGGGGACTGGATCTTTGGGATGAACCAGTCTTTGCCGTAATGTATTTTGGGGTTTAAAAGCCACTGGGACGTTGTGTTTAGAAAATAAACGTCTCAATGTCTCTGAAACTCCCGCAACATACGGAATGACCACTGGTCTGGGTCTGGGTTCCTTCTTTTCACCTGATGGCTGGCTGGAGTCCTGTTTGGGTTTCTTCTCTGCTTTCAGGAAGGCCCAGTTAGGATATCCACATTTCTCTAGAGCCTGTTTTGTGTGTGATTTCTCCTTCTGTCTGGCTGCTGAGTTAGTGGGGACGCTGTCTGCTCTGTGATACAGAGTCCTGATGACTCCTAACTTGTGCTCCAGAGGGTGATGGGAGTCAAACTGTAAATACTGGTCTGTGTGTGTGGGTTTGCGGTACACCTCAGTTTGCAAATTTCCTCTATCAGAAACTGAGACCTCACAGTCCAAGAAAGCCAACCTGCCATTTCTTACATCTTCTCGTGTGAGCTTGATATATTTATCCACAGAGTTGATGTGATCAGTGAATTGTTGGACTTCCATCCATCCATCCATCCATCCATCCATCCATCCATCCATCCATTTTCGTCCACTTATCCGGGGTCGGGTCGCGGGGGTAGCAGCCTAAGTAGGGAGGCCCAGACTTCCCTCTCCCCAGCCACTTGGAGCAGCTCCTCTGGGGGAATCCCAAGGCGTTCCCAGGCCAGCCGAGAAACATAGTCCCTCCAGCGTGTCCTGGGTCTTCCTCTGGGTCTCCTCCCGGTGGGACATGCCCGGAACACCTCACCAGGGAGGCGTCCAGGAGGCATCCTAACCAGATGCCCGAGCCACCTCAACTGGCTCCTCTCGATGTGGAGAAGCAGCGGCTCTACTCCGAGTCCCTCCCGGATGACTGAGCTTCTCACCCTATCTCTAAGGGAGAGTCCAGACACCCTGCGGAGAAAACTCATTTCAGCCGCTTGTATCCGAGATCTTGTTCTTTCGGTCACAACCCAAAGCTCATGACCATAGATGAGGGTGGGAACGTAGATCGATCGGTAAATTGAGAGCTTTGCCTTTCGACTCAGCTCTCTCTTCACCACGACAGACCGGTACAGCGCCCGCTTCACTGCGGATGCTGCACCTATCCGCCTATCGATCTCACGCTCCAGTTTTCCCTCATTCGTGAACAAGACCCCGAGATACTTAAACTCCTCCACTTGGGGCAGGACCTCATCCCCGACCCGGAGAGGGCATGCTACCCTTTTCCGGCTCAAGTTGTGGTGTCGTCAACATACCTGAACCAATGACTTGGTGGTCTCCCTGAAAATGACGTCAAGGCTCTCTTTTCTACCTCCTCCATGTACAGGTTGGCAACAATAGGAGAAACTGGAGACCCCATAGTACACCCATGTTTCTGCCTATAATATTGCTCCCTATATGTGAAGTAGGTTCACATCCTTGATAGAGAGGAACGATGGTTTGAGAGAGGAGTAAAGGAGGCCATCTTTGTGAAAAGAAACCGTCCATCATTAAACAGGGGTGGAGGCCTCCGGGTTCAACTGTCCCCCTCTTACAATGCTGTTATTGCTAGTATCACTCAGCCCTCTGTGAATAGCAAACAACCATCAGGGTGCTTTTTCATTCATTCATTCAACCTTTATTTATACAGGCTAGCCTCGTTGAGTCACGGGGACTCATTTACAAGAGGGACCTGTCTCACTCACACCAAACAACCATCCACTCTCACACTCACACCTAGGGTCAATTTAGAGTCACCAATCAGCCTAACAAGCATGTTTTTTGGTCTGTGGGAGGAAACCGGAGTACCCGGAGGAAACCCACGCATGCACGGGGAGAACATGCAAACTCCACCCAGAAAGGCCCCGGACCGGGATTTGAACCGGCAACCTTCTCGCTGAGAGGCAGCAGCTCTACCAGTTGTGCCACCGTGCTGCCCATGATCCATCTTGATCTTGATCCATCTTTAGGCTGATGGTCCTCCTTGATCATGTGAGCAGCTGGTTTTGGCTGTCATCAGCCAACTGGTTGTGTAATACTGTGAGAGGGTGCTATTTATAAAACTGAGCTGAACACAGCACCTCAGACTGAGGAAGTCTTTCGGACGAAAGACGAAACGTTTCAAAAAATTTTTTGCTTTGTTTTGTTTTGCTTTATGAATGTCCAGAGGACCAGACTTAGCTTTTTTAGATTTTTCTACCTGGATTATTGAGCATGCATCAGGGTAGTACATGTATAGTATTATTTGCATAATTTCCCCCACTAAAACCATCTAGGCCAGAGAGAGAGAGTCTTTATTCAAGCTATCAAATGTTCACGACAGGAACTTTTTCACTCACAACAAGTTGATATTGATTTGCGGAGACGTCAAGTGAACTGAAATCATGAATATGATAACAGATGCATTGGATTGTGTCCCTGTTGGTGCTGTAGGGTCAAGGAGTCAGCTTTTTCTTCTTTAATGTGTGACCTAACTGTAGCATGGGCTGACAAACTCAAAAATATCACATAAAAATGAACTGAAATGAATCAATACATGTAATGAAAAAAAAAACATCACAATATGTTTTTCAATCAACTGTCAACTGTAGGGAACTGAAGTGATGGATTTCCAAGCAGCAAAATAAATGCACTGAAATCTCACAGTGAGGACAGACACCTGCAGGAGAAGCTAATTTTATATGCTAAAAAAAAAAAACCATCACATTTACACAAATACGATTCTGCTTTTTTAACTCAATTTGGCTAATTTACACCTCTATTTTAAAATAAAATGCACTTTTTTTGGTAAACAGCATTTAAAACTGATATGACTTTTCACTCTGAAATTGATGATAATTTGAAATAGATTAATCACATTTTAAAATGCTGCAGTGCTAATGACAAAAATTAAACAAACTCCACTAGCCAAATACTAAATTAGCTTACCTAAGCATGCGTTAGTTAATTATAGCTATAATAAATACCTAGCATTTCTTGAAAGAATGCATATTAGCCATTGTCTTTAATGTCAAATCTTTAAAGACCGTGTAAAGTGAAATTAAATTTGTGTTTTTATTTTGTCACACGGCATAAATATGTGTTATTAATCACCCATATAAATCTGACTGATTAAAAACATTGATTTCCTTATAAAATTAAGTCTCAAAAATCATGAAAAAACATGATTTTGACTTGCTCTAGAACGCTGGGGGCGTGTCGCACGTGGGCGTGATTTCAGCGCTGTACTGCGCCATGTCCAGCCCCCTTCAGAGCTGAGCTGTGTGGGGAGGCATACGGGGGAAGCAGAGATCACCTGCTCTGTTTTTATCTGAGTTCTGGCTTCCAGCAGCTCCTTTTTCCAAGAGTTACGCTGTTTTTAGTGCACTAACAACTCTGGTTATGTTTTTAAAGTTGAGGACACATAACTCCGCTGTTATAATCAGCGCTATTTTAGAAGATGAGCGGACTCGCGGTCCGAACCGGTCACATCGCATGCGGGGTCTGATCGCCACACACACACACACACACACACACGCGCGGACTCGCGGTCCGAACCGGTCACATCGCATGCGGGGTCTGATCGCCACACACACACACGCGCGCGCGCGACCCGGTCACATCGCATGCGGGGTCTGATCGCCACACACACACACACACGCGCGCGCGCGACCCGGTCACATCGCATGCGGGGTCTGATCGCCACACACACGCGCGCGCGCGACCCGGTCACATGCATGCGGGGTCTGATCGCCACACACACACGCGCGCGCGCGCGGGGGGGGGGGGGGCGGAGGTGCGCGGAGGTGCAGGTGGCATGTGGTCGCTCCAGCAGCACGCCAGTACTGGAGGGAGACGGTCGGTAGCGAGTGAACGGCTCCACCGAAGAACGCATTTATAACGGCTGGAGCTGCAGGGGGTGGGGCTTGTGACCGCGTGACGAAACGCGGTCACATTTAAACCACGCCTAAAAAATCCTGAAAGAGAAATGTGTTTATACACAGTTTGATCTATAACTCCAAAATTAATTGAGCTACAATTTTGAGACTTTTTACTCATTTACAAGATTACAATTACGACATTTATAATGTTTATTGAAGAAAATGTTGAAATTCACTTTACACGGTCTTTAAACTAAGACCTTCTTTTTATGAGAAATGACAGAGCTCTGCAGGTTTGGCCAAACCTTCTTAACAACGTTATGCACAATTTCATGAGGTAATGAGATGTGTTATAGCTTAGAGCATGTGATGAGTATGAGTCCCACATAAAACCACACAAACAGCTGTTTTTCTGTAAATTTGACTAAATAATGACCATTGTTGTATTGGCAGAGGTCAATTAGTTGCTCTGGCTGACCTCAAAAGTCAATTGGTTGAAAATGAGCGTTTGAATAAAATCCATCACATCATTCATAAGATGTTTTTCATACAGACAGTTAATTGACTGTAACAGTTATTGCCAACGTTTTAAGGATGGGCCTTGCTTAATGTGTAGCGCTCGGAGGATGTGTTGGGATGACTCTCAGCTATTACAACGCAATATTTTAGCTTATTATCTTAAAAAGTAAGTTTTTTTCAGCCACTCCCTTCTTCAGAGGTTGCCACAGCGAGGAAACACATGAAATATTTGGCAATTGTTTTACGCCCAATGCTCTTCCTGACACAATCTGGGCTCGAACTTGCAACCTCAGGATGACAAAACCACAACACTGACCACCGAGCTACCACAACCACAGCTCACTATTAAAAAAAAATAAAAAAATAAATAAAGACTGAGTTATGGCTATTAATGTGTTTGATAACACTGAATTTCTAAGGCCGCCATCTTGAATCAGGATGACTGACATCTAATCAGTTCTGAATGTATCCATTAATTACATCTAATTAATTATATTCTGAGAGTTTCATTAAAATCACTCCAGTGATTCATGAGATATTTTGGTAAAAGACACACAGAGTTGATGCCAAGAGTTTCAAAGAAAATCTTGTGCAACTTGAAGCTCTCAGAGTATGTGTTATGAATGACACTCGGCTACTACCACATTATGTCAGCTCAATAACTGTAAAACATAGTAAGTTACAGCCATTTTTTGTGGTTCCTAAGGCCACTTTACTGTGACAGTCATATTAAACTGGGTTGTCTCCACAAACATTTATCAGGTGTAGATGCACAACCAGCGAAATCTTTAAGAGAATTTCATTCAAATCTGTCCATTGGTTTTTGGGACAATTTCCCTACAAATGGAGTTGTCTGTATTAATTAAAGCCAAAGTAAAAAAACAAACAAACAAAAAAATAACAGATGCCATACTGTCTGTTAACACTGCTGTTAGTATGTGACAGGAGTTATAACCTCTTTTTTGTTTGCCAGAGTTGCTTTGCTATGGCGTCCATTTTGAATCTTATCAACTCCAAATGTTAATTAGCTGCAGAAGTCCATGACAAATGAACAAACATTTACACAGATGAGAAAATAATTACCATCTCTGCCTTCGGCGGTGGGCGATCATAATGTGACACATTTTAAGATAATATTCTGAATCCTCACGGGCGCTTCTGTTTTTTGTATGTCAGGGTATTTTTACTAAAAGATAAACAACCAGAGACAGTCGGAGTAAATCTGACCAGAAGCAGGGAAAGAAGATGAGCAAAGAGCATCAGCATTCATCGGGTTTCCCTGCTCAGCCTTGAGGTCACATTTACATTCTTATTAAAGTAGAGTCCTCCATCTCCTGTGGGGCCTGTCATCCAAACAGGTAAAAAATAAAAGGGCTACAATGTAGCAATCTATTCACTCAGCCATGGGGATGCATTGAACTCAGCTTGCCTCCTACTTTACCTTGCTGTCCACAAGCAGGTTCCTTATGCATCCAGTGTAGTGCTTGTGTTGCAGCTGAGGGTATTCATACGATATGTTCTCGTTGACTCCTCCGAGCTGCAGCACGTGACTTCCATTCAGGTACCTGGGAATGTAGAACAACAGAACGTGAGCTGAAGGAAAACGACACAGGTTTACAACTGAAAATGTAGCACACAGCGAAAAAAAAGAAAGAAACACAAACTGCAAGCAGATGGATTAGAGCACATCCGCACACTAAACAAGCTGTCAGTGTTAAAATTCATTGTTTCCTTCAGCTTTTGCTGAGGCTGTCATCCCTTTCTGTACCTCCACAAAACAAATGTGACACTTTTTTATATTGTTGCTTTGCTCTTATTTTGAAATTATGCATGATAGGTAAATTACATTTGTCAAAAAACAATCGAACTCTAAAGTGATTTGCTACAGAACTTTTTGTTATTTTCCAAATCTTTTACCAACGCTAAACTCAAAAGTAGTGGGATGCTTTTAATGCTGTTTATGTTCTTGTCTGTCAGCAATAATATGCAAAATATATCAAACAATTTTTTTTTAAACGTAACCAGGAGAAGGGAAAATCCATAAAATGTGTTTAATTGCTAACTAATCAGTCTTTACCTAAAACACAGTCAAGACCATACAGTAAAATGGCTCCTAAAATGGTAAAATAAATGTATTACGAGTTAAAGAAAACCATGTGAGCATCGTTGGTATGTGTACAATGTTAACTTAATAATCTTGCAGCCTAATTGTGCAGCATAATAATGAGCTTGGATTGGCAAACCAAGGCCATGGTGGCAGTAAACAAGCAGAGGCTGCTCTGAACAGACACAGTTAGAGATTAATTGGCATTTTAAGGATTATATCTGAGAAATTCATTAACAGTTCTTTCCCCCCAGAGAGGACAGTCTGGCACACTAAAAGCCTGAAACATTCTGCGTCACCATCTGATTTGATTTTAATAAATAATACAGCTTGTATTTTTTATAAACCACATTGCAGAAAGGACTGTCTGAACATTAGCAGTAAGAATATAGAACAACCTTTAGTGTTTTTCCTTGCCAGGTTTTCGTTAAAACCTACTTAAGATAAAAGGACTATGGGGATGCTATTGTTTTGTGAAATGTTAGAAATGGTTAGATGCAGAATTTAATTGAGAAGCAATGAAAAAGTACTGAGGGACTGTTTGATGCATGCAGAATTAGATGACTGATCTAAAAAAATCTACTGTCTCAGGTTCATTCTTATTTTTGCTAATCTAAAGTAGAAAAACAACATGTCAGGTAAAAAGTTTATTAGTTTTACAGATGATAACATTAAATTTGAAGCGTTCCCAAGAGGGATGTAAATAGCCTTCTCCCATACCATAACGTTAGCCGATGGTCATTTGAAGAAAAGACAAAAGAAGAGATGTTTTGATTTTAGTATTTGTTGTGACTGACTCTCAGCTACTACCACACCATATCTGTTAAACAAAAAGACTTTTTTTTGTTTGTTTCCTGTGTGGCAACAATCTTCAATTTTTTTTTTCTCCAATTGTGTGTCCAATACATCTGGAATGAAACATTGATTAGTTACAATATGTGTTTTTCCATTTTTTTATGTTGTCATTTTAAGTCTTTTTATTTATTTATCAGTGATCTGTATTTTCTTTTGTGTTGAGTTTGGTTTCCTGTCATTTCCCAGTACTTTCTTCAGCCAGCTTCTATTCCTCAGCAGGAGGAATCCTGCCACTCCTGCCTGAATATTGGGACGATGTTACCATCATCAGGCTAACTACCTTTCATTAAGTTCCAGTCTATTAAACATTGTGGTCCTTTAATTTGTCATGTGCTTAAAAAGACAAACAAACAAACAACAACAAATAAATACAGTATTTTCTGGTGTATAGGTCGCACCTGTGTATAGGTCGCATTGTCCAATTATCACTAATAGATTGGAAAAATCCCTAGATAGGTCGCACTGGTGTATAGGTCGCACCTACGTTTAGCTCTGCTGCAAATGTCTGCCACAGGAGCACACAGCAAGGCTTTTAAGAAGATTAACACTTAAAAACAATTATTTGTTTGATAAAAATTATAGCAAATATATGTCTGAGCTGAACTTTTCCTTAATAAATGAACGTAATTGTGAAATGAGCTGGATTTCAAAATTTGTTTCACCGAAAGTGATAACAACCATATACAGTATAGGTCAATGTCAAAGTCAATGTCAATTTTGTTTATATAGCACATAAAAACAACCGAAGTCGACCAAAGTGCTTTACAGTTAAAAAAAAATAAAAACAGAGTAAAATGCATCTAGTGCCACTAAACATAATAAAGCTATCAGTAAATGCAACAACAATAAAATCTGCTCAAAATTTGATCTCACATTCTGCGAGGATCAAATGCCAAGTAAAAGAGATGAGTCTTAAGTGAAGATTTAAAAGTGTCAACAGTCTGAGCGGTCTTTACTTTCTCAGGTAAACTGTTCCACAGTTTTGGAGCAGCAACCGCAAAAG
>JBBPBX010010884.1:34886-51294 GCA_038048925.1 Garcialebias charrua | reverse complement strand
CTGGGTGCTTGGGTTTGTAGCTCTGTTTTTTATGCTCTCTTTTTATCTTGTTTTTAACTGTTGTTCAGCACTTTCTTTCAGCTGTGGCTGTGTTAAAGCGCTTAAAGATGATGATGATGCTGATGCTGATGACGACGACGATGATGATGAAAGTCTTTTAAATATCTTTATACCTTTTACCTTTTGAACTGCCACAAAAGTTAATTTAAGGGGGCTTGGTCCACATATGAATATATGTTCATTTAAAATAATAAAATACAGTTGAGACATTGTCAACAGCATGACAAATCAATACATTACAGTAAACTTTATTTATAAAGCAATTTAAAAACAACACAGTTGGCCAAAGTGCTATAATATGATTGAAAAAAAAAACCACTTAAAAGCAAAAAACTAAAATCTACTAAAACAAATGTTGAACTGTTAAAATCATGAAAACAACATACAATTAACACAGTAAAAGCTAACATCTTAAGGTGAATTAAAAGCCAAAACAAAAAAAACAAAAAATCAAATCTATCCATCTTTCTTTTTTATTTTGACTTTGTGGCATATTCCAACATAAAATATTAATAGTTAAAATAATAATAAAAATAAGATAAGAATATGTCAAAAGCCTAAATTTTCACACATTTTTCTATATGTAAGGCATGTTGAAAACAATTTTTAAAACTCTTTGTCTGAAAAGAAGCGGTTTTAAAAAAGTTTAATTTTCTGGAATTCTATTTTATTTTAACATTACACATATCATACAGATATGTTGAAAGATATGAAAAGAAAGTCATAATGTTTCATGAATAAAATATTTGTGACATTTGTTTTGTCCCTCTTCTTCAGGAACTTGTTTCACAGTTCTATTTTCACAACTATGACAACCTGAGAGACTTTGTAAAGAAGCAGGACCCTCGCAGACAAGATGGAGATGACAGGGTGAGCTGTTTGCCTTCTGTTTTGCTCGTCATTCCTCCTCTGACTCTGTACTTATGATTTTGTAATGCTTTTGCAGAACAAGTTTGTTTTCAATGTTTGCTGCCTACAGTGGAGATGTGTCAGCCTTGAGAAGGTAAATCCCAAATTATAGTTTGTCCTCAAAGGTAGCTTAAAATGTTAATGCTAGTAAGTATGCTAATAAAATAAAAATAAAAATATATAAACAACAAATTGAAGCATGTATGCTTTGCACTTAAAAACATTGTGCTGTGCTTTAAAAGGTTTTAGTGTTTTGAAACAAACTAAATACATTTTTAAACCTGTGCTGCTAAAATGCATCATTGACAAAACTACATTGGTCATGATCGGTTATGCTTTATTTAAGTTTATAGTTTTTGATAATTATAAATAAAGAAAAAATACAATTAAACTGCTATTTTTGACTAAAAACTGCACAAAACAGACCAAATATCTTGAGAAACAGTCAATGACGAGTGTGTTTATTATTTGTCATTTTCCTCAGTATTTAGTCTGGATTACTGAATTCCCAAAGAACCATTTTAACTACACATAAACATTTTGTTGCTTGTAGTTTGATTAAAAAAAACAATAATAATAACAATAGTTTCTCAGTATTTCCTTCTGTGTGTAATATGACCTGAAATTAAGAGTCTACAATGGTGCTGTGGGAGAGGTGCTCCACTGTTTTAAATGTCACTTATGCTGTTTTGCACAATTATTATATTTTAGGCAAGTCAAGTGAGCAAAAACATCCAGTTTTGGCTTACGAGGCTGTTGCTACTCTTAAGTCCAGGTTTGTTCCTCCTAGCACACTTGGCAGCACTTTATTTAAATGCAGGGTTAATTAGTGTTGACACATTCTTCCTACACTGACCTGGCGCATGCAGCTAATTAAACCTGAGTTGGAGACAAGTGAAGTAGTCCCTCCTGCCTACCGTTAGTTGACATGTTTCATTTTTCTCTAGTTCCACCAGGTGGCACTGTGGGCCAACCAACCAAACAACTGATCACAGTGCAGAAAGGAACTTTACTGACCATTAAAGATTTTATTAAGACTGACCGAATGATGAAAAGCATGACTATCACTTCCACAGATCCCCATGGACAAGATTCCACCATCCAATATCCAGTCCAATGGCTTCTCATTTTTAAATTCAATGTTTTTTGCTAGTCATTTTATTCTGCATGGTTAAATACATGCAAATTATGTTTAGAAATGTATCACTTACAAATTCTCACCCAAACATTTAGACAAGGCTACCCGTGATTTGGTGCTCTTCATTTTAAATAAAATATTAAATCAATAATCTGTTGGTTGTGACCACCTTGTGGAAACAGTTGTTTTAGGACGTTACCAGATTATGAATCTATCTGTGCTCTTAAATAAGTAGATTCTTATCGGTTGCTTACCATAATAATTATATTTTAACATGAAGAGCCAATTCTAAAAAAAGTAATAAAAATCTAATCCCTTTGATTTATGTTTGTGAATGATTTGAACCCAGGCCAGAACAATAAAACCATGTGGAGTGAAGCAATGCAGAATAATAATGTTAATGGATATTTTGGATGAATGACAGTCATTTCTTTAACAAATTAATGATGTTTATGTTCTTACAGAGACTTTTCAGAGAAGATGAGGTGAAGCAATGCTAAAACACATTAATGCATTATTTCTTGAGAGAGAAGTATAATTGTTAAAGACTGATATTTATTTTGTTGTGATAATAGCAGTCAAGTTAGTCAAATCATGTTTGTCTGTGGGCGGCTGTGGCTGAGTGGTTACAGCAGTCATCCTCCAATGCAAGAGATGGGGGTTTGAATCCACCAGCAGTCACATGCCGAAGTGTCTCTGGGCAAGACACTGAACCCCTCATTGCCCCTGATGTGTGTCCCATCAGTGTATGAATGTCATAAAACACTGAGTAATCTCTTTAGAATGTTCTAGTAGAGTGCTGTATGAATGGGTAAATGAGGGCATAGTGTAAAGTGCTTTGAGTGTCGTCTTAAGATAGAAAGGTGCTATATAAGTACAGTCCATTTACCATTTAGTCAACAGATTTACAACAGCCAAGAAAAAAAAATAGTTATTGTGAAATAAAGTGTAACTTCATCTTCACCAATAATTGAAAAAGTAAAATATTAAGCCAGTGTAACTGGAACATGCTATAATACAATTATTTATTTTATTTATATAGTTCCAAGTCACATACAAGTTAACACTATTTATCTGAGGAGCAGACTGCTTTAAATTTAACTCCATCTCAAAACTCTCATCTTAAGCAAGCATGAAGGCAACGTTGGAAAGGAAAAACTCCCCTCATGAGGAAGAAACCATCTGGGATGTAGAAGAACAGGAAGGCGGAACAGATACACAATGGCAGGTCCAGACATCTCTTGTTTGACATTCTCTGTTGCTCTTTCCACATCAAAATAAAAGATTATTGAATTTTTTATTTACTTCAAAGTTGACAACTGTCATGATAAATCTGCACAAAAAAACTAGGTTTTTATGCAATAAATAAATAAATAAATAAATAAATAATAGAAGTAATAAAATACATTTTACATATCAAATTTTATCTTGAGGGTCAAAGAAGATGTTAAGAAGGGCCAGATTTTATATTATATTTACACAGTTTTGGGGGCTTTTGATAAAGAAACATTCATAAAATTGAGTTTTTATTATTATGATGATGTGTTTAAATTATGAATTATGCTGATTGCAAGTATTATTAGGAAATAATGTGAAATTTTATATGTTTTAACATATTTTCTCTATTTTGTTCTCAGAAAATAACCATCTTTGGGTGACACCATAACTCTGCGTGAAGTTTTGGGGCAGAAGAGGCTTTTGCACATCAGACAGTAGTCAGGAAATCCCAGGACTGTTCTTGAAGTCACACAAAAGCTGCTCGTGTTGTGAGACAGATTCAGTGTCTTCTGGTCTTTGCCCGTCTTTCCTGATGTGTTTTGTCTTATTGTCCATTAAGTTTTGCACCTAAAAAAAATAAAAAATAAACTTGCTCTGCAATATTTTTTGTTGAAGCCAAACAAAAAGAGATACAGTAATTAGTACATTTATTTTTATTATTATATATTTTTTTAACTGCAAGACTTGTGGCTTTGAGATAAGCCTGGGACTGCTCATCGCTTTCTGGCACTCCTTGACTCTGTTCCAACTCTGCCACCCTCAGCCTCATTATACAACATTATATTTTGAACAGGCTGTTGACCTCAACTGACCCCCAGTTTACTCCAGGGTCCAAACAACCCCTTTCATCGTTGAACAGGTACACACACCTCAGCTCCTGGGAGGCAAACTGCATGCCGGCTGTACCTCCATGAGGCCCTCCAATTCTTCTTCACCTGGGTGTTGACAGCATGTCAGGCCTGGTTGAAACATTTCAGCTGATGCAACTTGATGAATATCATGTTCTTGCTTGCAGTTCTAATAAATTACTTCATCTGATTAAATTTAATAACATCGCTCATCTAAATTCCAAAGTAAACTCTTTATCAAATAGTTCAACTTTATCTAAATTCCCGCGTGCATAGAAACCAAAATAAATTCTGTCCCAAGAATTGTTTTTCTTTTGAGTAAGATAAAATTCATTATTGCGTAGCTTAAATAATATAAATAAATAGTACTAATGAATAGCAAATTATCTTACTTCTTCAAACTAGTTGTATCCAAATTCTTCTTTGTTGTTGATGTTTTTTTGTTCATTTTCTACTTTTGGTTAATAATTTTGTAATAAAATTCCAAAAAAAAAAAAAAAATGGATTCCTCATTTGGATAAACATTAATTTGTTATGATATAGAGTTCACTGAAATTAACAAATTATCAATGACTGAGTTTTGATTATTGAAGGGTCAATACATTAATTAAGGTGTTAACCCGTAAACTGATCTGTTGACCTATTTTAATTACTGCAAAAAAAATAAAAAATGTGTAAGGTGAGGAGAAAGCACATCCTCATTTTCCTCACTCCCATCTATAAAACACTGCTGATAACTTTGTAAGCACACTTCACTTTAAAGCCACAGCAGGCAAGGGACATTTGCAAACAGAACTATCATGCTTGTATGTTCATGAAATATTAAAAGATTTTTCATGACAGTTAAATATTTTAGGAATTTTCCCACTGAGGATACTTTTTTTTTAACTAAAAAGACCTGCATTTTTTTTTTTTTTGGGGCAACTTAATTTCAAAGCAAAGTAGATCACAGCAATTTTTAGATGCGGAGCCAAAAAAACGTATCAGCTATTTTAACGCTTGTTTGTTTCACTTTAATCCTCAGAAGCCAGTGATGATTTAAGCATTGAAACAGAAGAAGCTACTTTGTAAATCTCTCCTGTGGAGACTTCTGTGTGTAAAACAAAACTTCCTTCGTTTTTGTAACCATCAAACAGCTGCAGCCTGTGAGATGACTTTACAAAATGTTAACAGTTACAGCAGTTTTCCCTTAACAGTGTTGGATTGTGAGGCATTGCATCACAAAACTTTAATTACCATAATCAAGCAGAGAAATTGATAAATGTATATTATTGGTCTAAAAGGTGGATTTGTTCTCACTGAAACATGGCCGATGACTTCCTCCTAGAGATGGAGTGATCTTTTGATTTAGTTGTATTTAATTTCCCTCTGGATTAATAAAGTATTTTGAATTTAATTTCAATTTAAATACACAAGGTGAGCAGGTGGTAAAAGGTTATCTATAAAATATGTGCTAATTAACTGTTTATTACTTACTAATTAGTTTTCTAATTTTTTAGTGGCTGCCTTAAAATGGTGTGCAGAGATTATTGAAAATTTGCATATCCCATCCCTAACAATTCACGTACAATTCATTATCTTAACACAATGAATCATTCACTTTGTATATTGTGTATTATTATTACAGAAGATCAGTATAAAGTAAAACACTACAAGCCAGCTGTCTTGATGTTATGAGCATATAGATTTAAAGTGCACAGTCTCCTTTTCTGGAGCGTTCAACAACAGGCATAGTTTTCATAAATAGATATTTTGCTCAGGTATTACTAAAATATATACATATTTTTTCAGGAAATAAATTCTATGTAATTATGTATAGATGAGCTGCTTTTGTAACATAATGGACACTCACACATCTGTGCATGTGCTAACATCTAATAATATTCATGTGGCATTTAGTTCCCTGTTTCTCTACTGAGACCTAATGTGACCGGTCCCTCTGTCACTCAGAGCTGCAGCGTGTGAGCTGCATCTACAATCCCGTTGACCTAAAGTCCCAGTGAAACGGTCAGTTTGTTGCTACTTGCCTCAGCATAATTACACATTCCTTGCAAAAAAACAAGTCAGGAAAGTTGCGTCCTTTCCCTATTAAACAAGTCCGTTTTAAACACTCGGATTCAGTTGCACACAAAAACAAAATCAAAGATTCTTCAACAGCTTTGCATACACACACACGAAACTAAAAAAAAAAAGACAAGGTTGAGGCTGGATGATAAAATAAAAAAATTGCTAAAGCAACAACTTTACACCAAGAAAAGGCAGAAACCCCCAAACAACTGGACTTCTTTACACATGCTGTACACATGCATGTAAAAGTCAAAGCGTGTGAGCAGAAGGAAACAGGAAGTGCTCCACAAATTTCCCTGTGTTTGTCTGTGCTGACTGTTTATTTTTATTTTTTTTTCAATTTTATTTTATTTTATTGATCATGACTTGGATGTTAGAAAATCTTGACCAGGATACAACTCCAAAATACAGTACTAAGAAAATAGTATTACAGTATATAGATAGTGTTGTTCTTCTGACTAGATGTTCTGTGTGTTTCAAAGCTATAAGATGCAAAACATAATACAAGGCAACATTTAACTACAGTATACTAACTGATCTAAAAAAGTTAAGTCTGGTCCTCTGGACATTCAAAAAACAATAAAAAATTGTAGAAACGTTTCATCTTTTCTCCAAAA
Organism: Garcialebias charrua; assembly: GCA_038048925.1. Taxonomy (NCBI): domain Eukaryota; kingdom Metazoa; phylum Chordata; class Actinopteri; order Cyprinodontiformes; family Rivulidae; genus Garcialebias; species Garcialebias charrua. The sequence goes on along the minus strand of JBBPBX010010884.1, from coordinate 44,377 downwards.
GACTTCACTCTGAGATGCTGTATTCAGCTCAGTCTTATAAATAGCACCTTCTCACAGTGGATCAACCAGTTTGCTGCTGACAGCCAAAACCAGCTGCTCACATGACCAAGGAGGACCATCAGCCTAACAATGGATCATTAGCACCCTTATGGTTGCTTGCTAGTTTGGGCTGTTTTCTACTTTTTTTTTATGTTCGAGGACCAGACTCAACTTTTTTAGATTTTTCTACCTGATTTTTGAGCATGCATCAGGACAGGGGTCACCAATACGGTGCTCGCGGGCACCCGGGTGCCCCCAAGGACCATTTGAGGTGCCCGCGGACCTGTTCTAAAAATAGCACAACTCACTACTAAGCTGCATTTAAAATTCATTTTATTCCGTTGTTATTCTTTTTTTGTATTTATATATATATATTAAAATGTCTATCTTAAAAATATGTTCTTAAAAATATGTTTATTATAATTTTTTTTTCAATTTACGCTTTGTTATTTCCGAAGAGTTTTTCAAACCGGTGCCCTTTGTATGACTCCGTACCCACAAAGTAGCTCTCAGTTTTGAAAAGGTTGGTGACCCCTGCATCACTGATTTTATAAGCACTTTGAGAATTGAATTTATTATTATTATTATTATTATTATTATAAAGATTTGTCATTCATGTTTGTATATGAACTAAGGAATGGAATAGCATTGGGTTGTGGCGATTAACACGTCACCTCAAAGCAAAGTCTCTGGTTTGAATCTTTAGGGTTTTCCATGCAGTTAGTGCAAAACCCCTCATTTTTTAAAAATAAGTTTTACCACAGTTTTAAAAATACAATGTTAGATTAATGGCTGGATGCAAACTGACCATGAAAAGTGAGTGTGAACATGCATCATTGTTTTATATTTGTGATGGATAGCATCTCGCCTGTGACAGAAGCAGCCTATTGAAACAGGATGAAGCATTTAATGAATGAAACACCAGTCATACTTTGAACAGAGTTGGCCCAATCAGGATGCTTTATTAACCTGACATACATTTTGCTCTCCATTGAGTTCACATTTACACAAGATCTGTGCTAACAACAGAACAATGTGACAGCAGGATGGAGATCATTACCTTCACCATATGGCCACTTCCCCATAGGGATGCAACATTTGCTGTCATTGACTCAGACTTATTGAATATAGAGATAATTTGCCAGTGCCTACTTCCTGACCAGTTGCACCATTTCCGATACAAAATTCCTTTTATTTAGCTGATCAGAAGAAAGATGTACGGGCAACATAAACACTCTCACAAGACTATAATATAGTTATAAACTATTGTATGCTTTTGTATTTGCTCAAGAGCAACTTTATTTTATGTATTGAATAAAACAAGTAAACATAGTAGGAGTCACACCAGACAACAACTCTACTTTACAGTCAAAATGTGTTTATACTGTGTAAATGAATAACTCGTGCTGAATCAAATGATGCATGCTCAGTGGTAACTGTTTTCCTTTTCTGCAACCTGTGTTTCACATCAAGCTGCCACATGCTGCTTTTTACTTTTGTTTATCACGCGTCTTTTTATTATAGTGTATATACTTTTCATGTTTCTTCTTGTGATCCATTTGCAACAAAAAGCTACATTCATGTGTTTGATTGCAGTTAAACTGTTCCTACAGTTTTGTTAGAACATAAGCCGAGCATGTTGTATCTCATATTATTTTGCCAGAAATAAAGAAGCGAGATCAATGTCATTTAAAGAACATTTTATACTGGTGGTGGTGTCAGAAATGAATCCAGGTTCGTCTGCCATTGCCATGGAAACAGTTTCTCTTCTCAACCCATGATCTGAAGAAGCAAACACAAAGTGTTAAGTGACGATGTTGAAAGGAAGTAATTTTAAAAAAAAAGCTGTTTTTAAATACTGACGCTGCTCATCCAGCTGGTGTAAGCAGACACACGGGTGAAGACGGTGGGCTTCTTGTAGGCGTTGCAGCCACTGGAAGACACAAAGCTGGTCACGCCGTGGACAACCCACTGACCTCCGACGCTGCAGTTCAGGGGGCCTCCAGAGTCACCCTGCAAATAAACAGACGAAAGCAAAGCCCAACATTACAACAGATCGTCTTATTTTTCCAAAGCACATTACTCCTCACTGGTAATCTCAGTCAGCCTGGAGCTGCTTCGTGCAAAGCACGAGCCTGCAGCTTAAGCACTAGCTAAGATCACTGAAGCTGATTTATGCCCCTGCTGAAGCAGCAAGAAATGCCCCGTAAGTCCTTGAAAAAAATCTGGCTTGACAAGAAGGGGTCAGCAAACTGCTTAGTGGGAGATATTAAAGCTGGCTATTGTTGTTTTGTTTTGCTCAGTTTTGCCCAATTCTATCATTACCCCAAAATTATCTGAAGAATTATGAGGAAGATTGGACAACAGCTCAAGAGAGTATGTTGGAGATCTAAGAGTCCTTACTGAAAAGATTCCCCAGATATTGAAACAATTCTTGTCCAGATGTTTTTCCAGTTATTTCTCACTCTGGGCAATTTTTTTTTGTTTTGTTTTTCGTCTTGCATATTGTTATTATTATTATTATTATTATTATTATTATTATTATTATTTAAAACTAATCAAGAAGGCTTTTATTCAACACATTTACCAATTGCATATTTGATGTTAATTTTGGCTCACCTGACAGCCAGAATCACTGCCGCCACCAGCACACACCATGGTGTTCTTCACAGTGCCGCCCCACCAATCGTACTTTGAGCAGGTGCTGTAGTCAACGACAGGCAGGTAGGCTTGTTTCAGCTGAGCAGACAGATTACCACCAGCTGCAGGAAAATAAATAAAATAAAAAAGGATAAACAAACACGTTACAACTGTCCTAAATCTAGAAAGGTTTCAATATTCATGAAAATGTGTGCTCGTGTTCGACTCACTCTGGGTACGTCCCCATCCAGTGATGTAGCAGTTGTTGTTATGGGGCAGAACCTGACCGGAAGGAGGCAGTTTGGCAAGCTGGACGTAGTTGTTGAGAACAGCACTGGTTGACAGACGCAGCAGAGCAATGTCGTACCTGAAATAAAGAGGCAACACTTAGATTGTAAAGATGCTTCTTAACCCCGAGTTGCTCCCAGTAGGACTGGCTGGCGCCTTGCATGGCAGCCTACCGCTAATGGTGTATGAATGTGTATGAATGGGTGGATGGCGGGCACTGTGAAGCGCTTTGGGGCCCCTCATAGGGGGCTGGAAAGCACTATATAAGTAAGCTACATTTACTATTTACCATTTAATATAAAGTTAAAAAAAAAATGAAATAAATACAAAGAAAGTTGCTTTATAACATAGAAAAAATAGAAACATATCTAATTTCTGAAACACACAAATTTATAATAGCACGGATACATTAAGGACATATTTTGCCTTGCTGGCAAAATGTAACTTTTTTGAGATTTTTCAAAAAAACAAAACAAAAAAAAAAGTTCACTACTTTAATAATATTTTTATCGATATTATGTATGTGTAGAAGTGGTTCATGTAACAACTAACCCTCCAGCGACGCTGTTGGAGTTCCAGTTGGGGTGAACGTAGACTTGGCTCACGCTCATAAACTGTTCTTTGCCCTCATTGGTGTTGATGTTATGATCTCCAAGAACAACACGCCAAGTCATAGTTCTGTGGCCACACAAGAAAACAACACGTTTCCTCTCATACAAAGAAAAAAACATTTAAAATCAATGTTTTACTGGTAAAATTAGAGTATGAATAAAATTCAAGTATCTATAACTTTGCCTGTATTAAAACAATCATGTTCATGTCTGCTAGATTTGATGTCTCTTTTGGTTTAAGACTCTCCAGCTGTTCTGTAATGCACAAACACTTACCTGTCCACACAGTGAGCAGCAGTCATCACCCATCCGGTTTTGACCAGGGTTCCTCCACAGGTGTGGTAGAAGGAGCTGCCAGATTTGTACTGAAGGGAGATCTAATGAAATGGCAAAAAATAGCTTTAAAAAACCAATAAAGATTTCATTTTAGTTTGTTTTTGGTCATTTGGATATTTTCAACGTGAGGGGACATTTAAAAAATAAAAATAATTGTTTGGATCCCCCCTACACATTTACTATGAAATATTAGTTCACCTAGTGGTGTTTCTATTTCTTTGTGAACAAATCCATTCCATTTGATCAATAGGAAAATACTCAAAGTAATAATAGTCCATTACAGGTTTTCCTGGTTCACTACAACGGCTCACCACACTGTGTGCAGTGCTTCCCTGAGGTCGCTTGGCAGGGCGCTCATCTCTTCGAGATTTTTTTGTGGATGAGGTCAGGGGAGGAGGGGGAGGCATCCCTGTGTTATAAGGGGCGGCCGTGGCGTAGTGGTAATGGCAGTCGTCCCCCGATCGGAAGGTTGGCGGTTCGAATCCCGGTTCCCCACACCATGTGTCGTTGTGTCCTTGGGCAAGACACTTAACCCCGAGTTGCTCCCGGTAGGACTGGAAAGAACCTTGCATGGTAGTCTGCCGCTACCGGTTTATGAATGTGTGTAGCATTCAATGTGTGTAGCATTCAATGTGTGTAGCACTTTGAGATTTTCGCTAATGAAAAGTGCGTTATAAATTGAATTCATATTATTATTATTATATGCTAGCTAGCACTACGTTATTGCGCTCACTTGTCGACCGGGGGTGGGGTGGAAGGATGGGAAGAGCGGAGCCTGCTCGATTCAAACAAGGAGAGCTGTTGGTCAGGCTACTTCATGTTGTGCCATGCTCTTTAAAATAGTAAATGAATCAAGTGTTTATATATTTAGGTAAATATAGATGTTTAACAACCTGTTAAAACACACCAGAATTCAGAAAATGGCATCTACTTTATTCAAAATTTTCTTGGGGAGGGCCCCCATACTCCGCCTCACACTAGTTCTCCCTCTCCACCATTACAAATACTTCTGACACTTGGTGTCAGAAGTGCGGTTTAAAAAAATCAGTGGAATGCAGGGTACATGTAAAGGGGAAGTGAGCAGCAATACAATACAATGCAATAATTTCCTGCGGGATCAATAAAGTTCTATCTCTTATCTCGATAAATGTTTTTATTTAGCATAACAAAAACTTGAACTTTAATTAAATAATAATTTGGAGAAATACTACCCATACTATCCATATTTACCACTTGTAGTGACTGATTTTTATTTTTTTAATACACAAAAGATCTATGGTAATTGTATCCAAAATAATGTATTGCTATAGAATAAAGACTTATCAGCACCATTGTATTTTTGTTTGACAAGGTCTATGTTGGAGAAGAACAAACATTTCATACTTTGTATTGAGGGAAAATCATAAAAAGCTATAGCTTTTTATGATTTTCCCTCAATACAAAATATACTTACTACTACTTATACTTACCCCTACTTTTCTTGTAAAACAAAATATCTTCATATATGAAGATATTTTGTTTTACAAGAAAAGTAGGTTCTTTCAGACTTTTGTGATAGGAAATGTGATGTGTATGTTCTTAAATGCGTCTATGTGTTTTTATCACACACAAAGTGTTAGGTACCTGCCAAGGCCAGGAATTGGCGTTGGCCACCGTTCCTCCAACAACTCTACGCTTTGTTTGTCTGCAGCTCTGTCAGTTTGCATCCATCAGTTTGTGTTCTTCTCCTGTCAGCCTCTTTTTAAGTCTATTTGTCCATGTGTTTGTTTGTCTCTGCCGCATGAATCCTTTGTGTGAGACATTTCTCTAAAACCTCAGCTCTCTCCCGTTCTTTCCATGTTTTACTTGGCGTGAGTCAAGAGTGACAAGCAGCAGGTTTACCCACGAATTCAATCTCCCCTGGCCAGGCCGGCGAGCTGCGACAGATCGATGACAAAGCCTGTCAGAGCAGCTTGCCGTTACTCAGGGCTGGATTGCATGTGAAAGCCCGTGGACCACGTGACCGATGAATTAAAGAAGCGGTCGGCCATCATTGATCAGAGCGACTGACAAACATCGATATCTTCCTTTTTTTATGAGCGGAAGCAGTGATTGTTGAGCTGCTTGGATGTAATTATGCTGACCCGCTTGATCTGATCTCATTTATTTAATTACTGGCACCTCCACACCTGAGAATCAGAGAAGATCAGGTCAAACTGATTTGTTTCAACCTCATTTTAAATTATTTTGTATTTTTCTCTTTACGTGTTATTTTATTACCACTGTTAACAGATGATGGAGACTTGTTCAGTATTTTAAAAATAAAGTTTGTTAAAGGTCTTTTTTTTTTTTTCATATTTCAGTCACTGTAAAAATAAATCTGATTTTTTACAAAAAAGAACTGGAAGCTGGGTTGCCAGAAAAAAAAATACTATGAAAAATACTGTGAACATGTAAATAGATTTACAGAGTAAGCTGTGATTTCCACAGTTTTACTACGTAAAGTTTACATGTTTTTTCGTAAATCTAAACACCTTACATTGTACTTCTTACAGGTCTTTTATGTAAAAATACATTAAAAAAATACATCTTACAGAATAATTTATGGATAGGTACCGTTACATAAAAAAAAGGAAAATTTAACCATTTTTAACTGATGAATTTGCATTAAAAAAAATTCTAATTATGGTAAAATACCCACATCTGTAGATGGTTAAAATGTTAAATTTGCATGTTTTAAATGTACTTATCCAGCAATTATTCTGTAAAATGTATTATTTTTTATGTATCTTTACATAAAAGCCCTAAAATAAGTACAGTAAATGTGTGTTTATTTCTACAGAATAATATGTAAATTTTACTTGGTAAAACTGTTGAATGTACTGCTTACTTTGTAAAACTATTTACTTGTTCACAGTATTTTTATTTTTTTACAAATTTTCTCTGGCAATCCAGCTGCCAGTTTTATTTTGTAAAAATTACAGATTTTTTATTTATTTTTACATTGTAGCTTCCGTTTTTATTGGCTCCACACGAAACCTTTCAGGTTAAAGATGTTGAAACTGTTGCTGCTGAACAGCAAACTTTCTTCACATAGTTTACGTTTAAGAGAACGGAGATGAGAGTTAAAGAAGATAACCATTTTGGAATTTAGAAATTGTAATTGCTGTACAACTTGCAGCTGACGACTTATTGGAGTCATTACCTGAGTCCTTCATGGGAGAACTCAGTCTGATATTTTAAAGCTTTAGTTTTCTCCATAGTACTTGGACATACCAAAAAAAAAAAAAAAATGAAATTGCACCTACAATGGAAAATTTGAGTTAATTTCTGATTTTTTTTTCTTTTCTGTTTAAATTTTATTTGCTGTCTTTTTCTCTCTTTCGCCTTCAACAAAGATGGCTGCTCTTACCCTCTCTCTCCTCTCCTTTTTTCTTTGCTCTTTTGTCCTGTCAACCTCAGAACCTCTCTTTACACATCTTCTGAGTCAAAAATTAAGGATTTGGTCAGCTGGTCCCACAACGTAATTGATAACATTTTTTCCACCAGCCAACAGGATGCTGGAGAGCCCTCGCGCCCTGAACGGACCCACGCAGCTGGTATGTCATTGATTCCTGGAGTCAGTGGAAGAGGGTGTACCTATCTGTTCAGTCTGTGGAGGACGTATAAGATGTTTACATTATTGGATTTATGATAACAGGGTTTCTGCTTTTTAGAATTGGTGGATATCTTGGATATTAACAAAATAGGAAGATGTCGCAGCAGTTTCGGCCATGGTAAAGTTGCCAGCCTTATGTGAAGGTTTAATCTGTGCCTCGAGCGCTCAGACTCATATGCTTACCGAGCTCAACCTCAAGATGGATGCGATTTCTGAGAATCGTAGGCCACTCGTGGCTCCTGGAACTTAGCAGCATGAAGGGTTCGATCTTGGAAAATGCTAAATCGGGCATGGACCGGGCAGAATGTCCACTTATTCTGGCTGTTTGGATTTGCCATTGAGTGTACCAGCAGAACTTGAAGGCAGACAGAAAACAGAATCTGGCAGCCCAAACAGTTGTTGTTTATCTGAATTTGGCCTCCCCGCTGGCCTTGGACCGGCCAACTTATGTCAAATTGCTGCACCTATCTGCGACCTTATCAGAACCATGATGCTGATAGACACTGTACCATCTTATCAGAACATTGGAACTTTCTGGAGTGTTTATGGATAACTCACTGGCTTTGTTGACCTCTATCCATAAATGTATTATGATGTCATTGTAAGGTGCAACTTTATGTTGTGAGGCCCTTTTTTGCATCTTTTATACTGTTTCCCAGCCAGGAAATGGTGTGAGACATGATTTTTTGTGTGTGTGGGGGGCTTCCTCCGTCCTCATGTTCTCTTTTTCTCATCTGCCTATATGTTGTATGTAACAGGTCTCTCTTGTAAATGAGTCTTCGAGGCTCAGTGGGATCTAACCTGTATAAATAAAGGTCTAATAATAATAAAAATATATGTTTGTTTATTTATTTTTTTGTTGTTCTTGCAGTCCTGCCTCACCTGTGTTTTATCAGTAATCAGCACACCTGCTTACTGCTTACTGCTGTCTTGTCAGCTGCCTGTTCAGTCCCTGAAGTTCAAGTTTTTCTTCTTCTAGCCCAATTTTGACCTTTTGAGTCTGTCCATCCACCATTACACGACTAGAAATGATTTAAAGAGGTTCATTTATCTGTTGATCTGCTGTAAAACAGCCAACAGTCTAGATTTTGTCATGACGGAAGAGAACCAAAGCCATAAGAAAGAAAGGCTGTGACCTTCAAGCCCCCAAGCTGCTTCGCAATCAATCTTTGCTGTGGAAATAGCTGCCTCCATGAGCTCAGCTCCACATCTGAAAGTCTGTATTGATGAACAAGGTCAACACTATAAATCAGTAAACAGGCTCATGGAGGAAACACCGTCATCTTTAGCTCCATCCTTTAAGCTGACTGAGGTCAACAGCACCATTTTGCTCTCGGTTGATAAAAGTTGAACATGTTTTCAGTAATAAAGTCCTAAATGTTCCTTAAAGTAAATCATGTCAGAGTTTGAAAATAAAACCATCTCCAGTTGAGAAATTATGGAGTTGGAGCTGTGTTGGTCAAACCTTGATCAAACTCAGAGTGAGGGATGACTCAACTATTTCAAAAGCTTAAGTCAAAACTTGTCCAACTGAGCTAAAGCCAATTCTGTGTGTTTTAAGGTCATTTGACGTGGCAGCCATCTTGAATTGGGTTGACACGGTTTATCAGTTGTGGATGTACGTCCATTGATAATTTTGTGCAAGTTCCATTAAATATCTAAAGTTTTTTGAGCTATTGTGCTGACACATAATAACAGATATACCTTGGAGACAGGCGAAAGAGACAGTTTTAATTAAATAACCCACCTTTTTTTTACTCAATTAATGATGACAAATGTCTCTGTTTTATTTATTTTTATATTAATTTAATCTTTGTCTGGAAAAAAAATAATCTCTAAGCAGATTCAGCTCTTTTCTGGTTTAATTCTCTAAATTTCCATTCCTGTAGATACATTTTTATATATATTTTTTTTTATTACTTTTTCTTATGTGAAGAGAA
>JBBPBX010010884.1:11730-32975 GCA_038048925.1 Garcialebias charrua | reverse complement strand
TATACACCTATACCAGCCGAGATGGTGTAGAGGCAGGGCAGCCGGCTCAGGACCGGAAGGTCCGGGGTTCGATCCCCTGTCACTGCATACCTCATTGTGTCCCTGGGCAAGACACTTAACCCCGAGTTGCTCCCGGTAGGACTGGATGGCGTCTTGCATGGCAGTCTACCGCTACCAGTGTATCAACGTGTGTATGAATGGGTGGATGGCTGGTACTGTGAAGCGCTTTGGGGTCCCTCATAGGGGGCTGGAAAGCACTATATAAGTAAGCTCCATTTACCATTTTACCATATACCTACATATATATATACATACAGTACATACATATATACATGCATATGCAGTCATATACACATCTACATATCTACTAGCCTGGCCCTCGCCATTCCTACGCAGCTCCGCTCAATTCTCATTTCCCTTCACTGCTGGGTCTGGGACTTGTCCCATAGACAAGGATATCTCCGGTAGATTTTTGACCGGACCAATCAGAGAACAGAAGGCGGAGTTTTGAACGACGTCGACTGACGTCGTCATTCAAAATGGCTGCCGCCACGAAGGAATTTTCAATAAAACAAGGTAAAAAACTATTATTTCTCTGCTGATAAAAAATGTATTTCTTAGCTAACGTTATATCAGAAGTGTTCCTGAGCAATCAGAGAGCAGAAGGCGGAGTTTTGAACGACGTCGACTGACGTCGTCATTCAAAATGGCTGCCGCCACGAAGGAATTTTCAATAAAACAAGGTAAACTATTATTTCTCTGCTGATAAAAAATATATTTCACCGCTGACGTTATATCAGAAGTGTTCCTGAGCTTAACAGTTCCTAAATCAATTCACGAAATGGTCAAATCTGCTGGATTTAAATAGTTTCGGTTTGACATTTTCCAAACAGCCTCGGGTGCGCTACGAAAATAAATGATAAAAAATCGAATTTTATCTCAAATGTTTCATCTAGGCCAACAGTCAGTAAATTAGAGACATATAATTACACACTGGTAGCAGAAAAAATATCCACCGAGTGGTTTCTGAGCTTTTTATCTGAATAGCCTGGACCTCGCCAGGCTAAACTAACAAAACTCCGCCTTCTGTTCTCTGATTGGTCCATTCAAAAATCTAACGGAGAAATCGCTGTCTATGGGAGAGATGCCAGACCCTAGTACAAAGCGAAGTGAAGGACATGGGTCTGGTATCAACCAGGCTACATATCTACATACTATACCTCATAAACATCCCTGCATCTATCCATGTGTGGTTGTGAGCATGCATAAGTGTATAAGGCTTCTCCAATAGAACATTCGATAGTGACCGCGAAGTATCAGAGACCCGACCCCCAAGACCCGAGGCAGACAAAGGGGGGACCAGAGCCCAAGAAGCACAAAACTTGACTCAGCCCATCTCCATCTTCTACCAATAAGCCCTGGTTGGGGAGCAGAGGCAACAGGTGCAGGAGAGAAACCCAGACATCCCTCGCCCCAGTGACGCTCTCCAGATCCTCCTGGGAGCGCCTCCTAAGGTGTTCCCAAGCCAAAGAGGATTTGTAATTCTCCTAGCCTGTTCTGGGTCATGGGGTCTCTTCCCAGTGAGACATGCCTGGAAAACCTCCAAAGGGAGGTATCCAGAAGTTATCCTGATCAGATGCCCAACCACCTCAACTGACTCATTTCTCTAAGACTGAGCTCGGCCATCAGAGGTGGCTCATTTTGGTGACTTGTATCGGGATCTCATACTTTTGGTCATGATCCAAACCTCATGACCAGAGGTGAGGGTTGGAGCATTGACAGACCTCGTAAATCAAGAGATTTACCTTTTGACTTAATTCTTTCCAACCAACCGATGCTTATACTTGACTCATTTTTCTTAAACAAATAAATCTTTTTTTTTATGACATAGCCGACACCCAGTGACCCAAAGGATCAAGTATAACCAAAAACCATAAGACACTTGTAGAGTTTTTATGCCATTTTATTTCCAATGTTTTAGCTACACCAATGGGATCCAACCACTGTTTTCACCAACCATCTTCAGTTTCGTTTAAATTTAATTACACCAACTTGTGGACCTCTTCCAGAATTGGTTAGCTTCAACTGATCAGAAAACCAAATATTGTCTCAGCATCTGTCAAATGGCTGTGATGGCCATCTTGAATTGAATTGACTCAAAAAGTATATTATTGTCTATACTGTATATTTTTTAAGAGTTTCTTTAAAAGCTAACCAGTGGTTTGTGAGATATTTTGCTAACAGATCAACAAATGCACACTCACACAGGCAACAAAAAAAAAAAAACGCTGAATGCCAAACAGATCTGGTTGGCAGGCCACAGACTGATGACGTTTTCCAGATGGAAGATGAAACGTTTCTCCCTTAAAGAAACCAGTCCAGATGAAATGACTTAACCTTTTTTGTGTTATCTACCTGGCTGATTGAGCCTACAAACCTTTTTCTGAACCATTTTGGTCTTGGTGTCTTCAGGCTGTTTCTGTGTATTGGCCTTCTGGCCTAAGACATTTGATTGTTAATCAAGATGATTGAGTGTTTTGGACAGACGGGTCCTTTTGCATGTGTTAAAAGCTGCTTCTGAGCTTCCAACAGGAGGTTGGCTTGAAACACAGCAATGGAGGCAACTTATGGGACAGATCTGGTTGGCAGTAGCCTGGCCCTCGCCTTCCTACGCAGCTCCACTCAATTCTAGTTTCCCTTCATGAAGCAAAGTGAAGGACAAGGGTCTGGTTTTAACCAGGCTAGGTTGGCAGGCCACAGACTGATGCAGTTTTCCGGATGAAAGACGAAACGATTTTCCCTTAAAGAAACTAGTCCAGATGAAATGATTTGACCTTTTTTGTGCAAACCTGTTAATCGTTCAGCAGCAGGCAATAACGAAAAATAACATAAATGATGGTTATTGCTGCTTTTTCTTTCGGAAATGGTAGCAGGGGCAGCACGGGGTTACCCCCGTTCAAATCCCAGCCGGGGGCCTTTCTGGGTGGAGTTTGCACATGTGGGATTTCTCCAGGTAGGTTTCCTCCCACAGACCAAAAACATGCATGTTAGACTGATTGGTAACTTTAAATTGTACTGTATCTTGGTGTGAGTGAGAGAGTGAATGGTTGTTCCCTTATCAGTCAGTCTCTCGGTGCAACATACTTGCTATGGGAATTGTGCCCCCGCGCGATTACCTGAAGGAATACAATCACGCCTTTACGGCTAGGGCGTCAACGTCGCGCCAGAGGCCCCGAACTCTGGGTATTTCAGCGACTGATGCCCATCCATCTTTCTCTTATTTGCCCTTCACCTCGCTTAAACCTGAACTACCTCTCTTTGCGGGACTTCTCTGTTGCTTCATCGCTCAACCAGAGGTGAGCTTGCTCCCTACACAGAGCGCACAGAGAATTATTCCTGCGTACTGCTGGACTAGAAAAAGCTAGTCCGGCACATTTTCTCTAACCTCAAAGTTTTTTTTTTCTCCTCTCTCCACAGACTGCTTCGCTCGACGGCGCTAACTAATAATAATAATAATAATAATGAATTCAATTTATAACGCACTTTTCATTAATGAAAATCTCAAAGTGCTACAAGGAGCAACAGAATTAAATGACAAAAAAACAAATAATAAAACAATTAAAATCAATAACAATATCAGCTAAGATCAAAAGTAGAATCAACTAGAAACTACGTCACACTGCTACCCCTGCTAATTCGTAGCGGGCTAGCCAGCGAAAGCGACACGACGGAGGAGACGTCTAAACAAATTAAAAGAAAAAGGATTCTGGAAGGACTCACTCGCCTTATCTCGGACATGCCTCCAGAGAAAGGAAAGCGAAAGACAAGACTTCCAAGGAAAACCAGCAGGACGGCGAGCCCAACTTCGCGTGCCTGTCCTAGTGGATGCGGTTTCTCCCTCGCGGCGACGGACACCCATGAGGCCTGTCCAGTCTGCCTGGGAATGCTACACGCAAAATGAGCGCTGGATGCGCCCGACTTTTGCCTACACTGCAGCCAGATGCTGGATGCGGTGCTGCGGCACCGGGTTGACCTCGTCGCCAAGGCCATGGGTGCCACAGCGGATGCGGACACCACTGAGCCCCTCACTCCCACGCCGGAGCTCGAGAACATGGCTTTACACGACAGCACACGAGTCGAATGGGGTGACAGCCCTGACGTGCTGGCTCCTATGGTGGATTTAACAGTCGAATTCGACACTCGAGGCATGATGAACGAGGACGAGATCTCGATTTCAGCCTCAGGTGAATTTTCTGCGGAGGACGCAGACGTCGAACTGGAGGAACAGGGAGAAGACCTCTCCCAGACCCCGGTACCTGTGTTCCCAGAAACTGACTTTTCTATCCCTGCTCTGTTCGACCTGTGCCACAGAGCAGCGGACGTGCTGCACATCCCATGGCCAGAGCCGCCGCCTCGCCAACAGGTCACGAGACTGGCAGGAAACTATTTTCACTCAAAGCAGCAGGCCGCCACGAGGCAAAGGATGCCCGTGTTCCTGGACTTCCTCACAGAACTAACTCGCACCTGGGCTCAGCCCCGAGCTCCCATGCTCTTACCACTCTCACAGTTCCTCGACGTGGACGGGATGGATGAGGTGGGAATAGCCAACGTGTCTAAAATTGAGGACACGCTGGCATCTCACCTGGCTCCCAAGTCATCCGGAACAAAACCAACTCTTCCCAGCAAAGCTTGTCGAGCCTCGGCTTCTCTTCTCAAGAAATACTACAGAGCTCAGGGACTCGTAGCGCGCGCCATGAACGCGTCCGCGTTGATGCAGGCTTACCTAGCTGAAAAACTGCAACAGCTCCAGGTACCAAAGGACAAGCAAGCTGCAGCCGACTTGCTGGATGAAGCCTGCAGGGCAACAGACTTTGTGCTCCGCATGATGGGGACAGCCGCTGATGCTCAGGGCAGAGGCATGGCGGAAGTGGTCATCGCGATACGCCATCTGTGGATGACTTTAACGGATCTCCCCGAGGGACAAAAGGTGCCTTTTCTCCACCACTCGATAGAGCCGACGGGATTATTTGGAAAAGCTTTGGATCGAATTCAGACCAAGCTGGACCAAAGGCGCAAACAGGCTGAAGCTCTCCGGGTGGGCATTCCCAGGAGAAGCTTCGCCCCCCCAAGGGAGTCTGCTGGAGGCAGACCTGCGCAGCCTCGACACCGCTCGGCAACGCGTGCCCCACCGCAGAAGCGGCCGGCCTACGAGGATGAGCATCGGCAGAGACCACCGCCGGGCCAACCTCGTACCGAGCACGCATGGAGCAAAAACAGGTTCGTCCCCCGCCAGGCGGTCAGACACAGGGCCTCCTCGGCAAACCGGGACGACAGACAAAAACGTGCCTGATGAACCAGGTTCACGTCTTGACTTTANTTTAACACTAGCTCTACCAGTTTTTGTCAAAATGACAATTCTACCTATGCAACCCATGGGATTGTCAAACTGACAAATTGAATTAGCATTTTTAAAGCCATTGGTATGTATATGAGGCCATTCCAATCTGTTGGCGGGGAGGAGGCCTTGGGGCATATTTATATAGTCAGGTAAATCCAGTGGTGGAGAAAATACTCAAACACTGTACTTAAGTAAAAGTGCAAATAAACAGACAAAAATATACTCTAGTAAAAGTAGAAGTACCATATTAATATTTTTACTTAAGTAAAAGTAAATAAGTACTTGCTTTTAAAAATACTTAAAGTATTAAAGTAAAAGTAATTGCTGAATGTATTACCTAATGCAATGGCCTACAATACCATAAAGTGTGTGATATATATATATATATGATATATATATATATATATATATATATGTGATATATATACATATATATATATATATATATATATATATATATATATATATGTATATATATATATATATACATATATATATATATAATGTATATATATAACACGTGACATGTCCGCGCCTCAGGGAGAAGCGCCGACAGAATCTAACGACGGGGAGGGGGGGGCACGTCAGATGCCCGCAGGCGACCACGGGCTTCACACGTTCACAAAAGCAATTGTGTTCAGGCTGGTGTGTGTGTAAACAGCTCAGAGCTTAATCAGATTCCTCTTCCTGTCACTCGGAGGGAACTGGGCTCCTTATCACCAAACAAGTTAAAGTCTGCCAAACACAAAGAACCATCTCCACGTTCTCACGTTGCAGCTGTCCCTTTATTATTAATAAGTGACACGCAATGTTCAAGCAGTGATCCCGCAGCACGTGACCTCTCTCACTGTGCTGGTCCAGCTCTGCTTTTAAACAGTATCCCCCCAACGGGTGAAACGCCGACCCTGGCAGGTTTGTCTGGTTCCAACGCTCTGTTAAGGCCAAGGACCAGTAAACTGGACCCATCCAGGAAACACGTGGGGGTCAGAAGATCTGCTCGTTTACAAAATTTGTAGCTTTTCAATCCCATGACACAAAACAAGGAGAAGAAAGCAGACATTCTGCCCCTTTCCTGTCTGAAAAAGACAACAGGTTACATCTGCCCTCAATCACTCTTGATGAGAGCAACCTGGTAGCACATCAACAAAAAGGCCTTCTCCCAAACTTGGTTGACCTCCAAAGGGTCACGGCTTCCAGGGCCCCTGGAGGGGAACTGGATGCACCAACTGCACTTCTTCAAGGTCAAACTATGCCACCAGAAGAAGTAGCCTCGCCGCCTAGGCCGAGAACTATTAAAAATTTCAGCTTGTTGGCAGAAAAGAACAAGCTGATGGCATCAGGCCTGCCGGAAAGTGTGGTAAAAACCATACAAAATGCTTGTGCTGTGTCAACACAGTCCCTCTATGCACGGAAGTGGCATATTTTTTAGGCCTAGTGCTCAGAAAGAAATATTATTTCTTACTCATGCGACCTGGCTCAGCTCCTGATTCTCCTTCAGGATTTACTGGAAAAAGGTCGTTCTTTCTCAACGATTAAAGTTTTCCTATCAGCTATTTCAGCCTGTCACGAAGGCTGGGGACACAGGACACCTGGCACGCATCCAATCATAATAAGATTTATGAAGGGCGTGCTTAGGACAAAACCACCCAACAGGATCCTGACCCCTGGTTGGTATCTTATTCTGGTCTTGGGGGCTCTCTGTGATCCTCCATTCGAGCCACTGAGTGAGGTTAAGATAGACTTGTTATCTTATAAAACCGCTCTAATCTTGGCACTTTGCTCGGCGAAACGCATGGGTGACCTCCATGCATTGTCTGTACATCCAATGTGTACCAGATTCACCCCTGACGGGTCAAAGGTCACCTTAAGGCCTAATCCCGCATACACCCCCAAGGTCTTGACTTTGAACCACAGGAGTCTAGACTTTGATCTCTCCTCCTTCCCACCTGCTCCTGTACTCACTCAGGAACAGGAAAGGCTGAAGGCTCTCTGCCCCGTGAGAGCTTTACGCACATACATGCAGAGAACAGCCGAATGGAGAAAAACAAATCAACTGTTTGTGTCGGAGTCCCATTGTCTGCAGCCCTCTCCAAGATGGCCGCCAATTGACACCAGCTGACGGTCATCCATCTAATGAGGAGTTCCTCTACTTAAGGCTGCAGTCCAGTGAGATCCAACGCTGGAGCATTACCTCAATCGGTATTTATGACTTCAGCCAGAAAGTATTAGTCTTTTTTTTTTTTTCCATTTATAGATGGCCTCCCTTCACACCTTATAGCCATCCTCTCACTCCAATATGTATTTTTTTTTTCCGGCCCACCCCGGCGGGGCGCGGGGTTGGTCGGATCTTGGATGTCTGCTACTCTCCACCCCAGAATGAATGGGCCTACCTCCTGGGTTTGGATGTGGGCTGCCCCATGTAGGGAGCAGGTACATGTCTTGGACCTAGGGGGTATAGAGTGTGCATCGGGATTATGAATGGAGCGTGTCGTTATTGTTTGTCTTTCTGTGACTGAGGGTGAGGATGAGGGTGGGTCTGAATGAGTGTGTCTGTGTATGAATGTTTAAGTGTCAGGCTGGGACTTGGACTGCCCCCTCTCTGATACTTCTGAGGCTACCCAGTGTCGCGCTCCTGCCACGTGGCCCCCTGGTGGGTGTTCCTCTGCCTGCGGGCGTGCTTGGGGCCCTCACTATCTGGGGCTGGGCGCTTGGGCGTTTGTCAGCTCGGCCTGGTGGCTGCCTGGTGGGGCTCGGGTCCTCTGGTCCTGTCGGGTCTGGACCTGAGGGATGGGCGTCCCCGGTGCCCGAGCCTCGGTGACCGGCCCTGGGGCTACGTCGGTGCAGCGGGCTCCGGCGGGGGCCTGTGTATTGTCGCTGTTGACCCCGGGGGGTCATTGTGTGTGGTCCCTGGTGGGGTTCGTCCGGTTCTTCCCCTTGGTCGGATCTGGGGAGTGGACGAGTGGCTCGTCCTGTTCGGGTGGTCCTGGGGACTCTGGGCTCGGGGTCCTTCCTGGGGTCTTGGGCTTTGATCGCCCCTTTCGTCTGTCTCGGGCTTTGGGGGGACGGATCTCTGATGCTTCACAATCGCTACTAAATGTTCTATTGGAGGAACCTTATTCACTTATGCATGCTCACAACCACACACAAATGGATGCAGGGATGTATATGTACAGTGCTTTAAGTGGAAAAAAATAAGTGCCGGTACCCTCCCTAATGTCATAATAATATGCATACCTGCAAACTCAGAAGGGATGAAAAAGGTGACAAACGTTGCGCCAACCCCCCCCCCCCCCCGAAAGATTTTGTAATTTTTTAACATGCTTCAGGTAAAAGTCATTTACTAACCTAATTTAATGAGGACATAAATAGGAAAGATTGTGTCAACCAAAAAATTAACAACCAACAACAGCAGCAAGTCAAATACAGCAGAACATTTTGCTAACAATGCGCTGCTCCGAGTCAACAGATGCATTTAAAAACTTAAGACTTATCTCTTCAGACAGGCTTTTGGTTAATTTTGTACATTGATTTTAGAGTTTGTTATGTTTTACCTTTTTGTATAGTACTTCTGTGATTTTATTTTTCCTTTTGTAAAGCACTATGTGACTCTCATGTCTGTGAAATGTGCTATATAAATAAATAATAATAATAATAATAATAATTGTCTAATCTTGTCATCTGCGTATGTTTCCCATACACAGACGAAATTCGTCTCTGCATTTAACCCAACCACCTACCAGGCGGTGCAGTGAGCAGCCATAGAAGGCGCTCGGGGAGCTGGAGAAATAGGTGTGCATAAAACTTACTTACTAACAGTAAAAACTAGTTTCTTAAATATGCTGGTGAAGATGTTTTGCCAGAAATTTTGAATAAAGTAGATGCCATTTCCTGCATTCTTGTGTATTTTAACAAGTTGTTAAACATCTATGTTTACCTACATGTAAACATGATTCACTAACTATTTTAGAGACATCTAACAAAATAAAGTCAGGTCCTGTGGACAGATTAAAAAATTGTTTAAATTATTATTGATCATGAATCAGGATATTTTAGAGACACCTCATTCAACTAGTTCATATAGACATCATCCTGTTTTTAAATTCACTCCTGTGGTAATTAAATTAATGTGATACTTTATCTCAGTGGCTTTAGGGGTGCAATTGACTGTTATTTTGTTAATTTTTATTTAGTTTTATTTGTAACACAACATGCCATTTTACTAAACAATGGTTACACTCCACTGCATGTATAAAAATATTAACTTTACCCACACGTTGGAGGAGTTACTTCCGCTTCCCTCGCGCTCTGTCGCGCTGCAGAGTTTGTTTTTGTTTTTTTACAGAGTTCGCTGTCGTCTCCTCCCCCTGTCTATCCTGAGGTTGTGATTGGCCAAAATGACGCGCTCCACCAAAGATGTTTTATTGTTGTGAAGATGCATTACTCTTTCTTGAAATCCAGTCGGGGGAAATGATGCATTCTAATCTGCCACGGGTCTTTCAAGTGGAGAAGACGAAAATAAGTTCCGGAACGCACCTTACGCTTAAAAAAAGTCCCGGTACTGTCAGGGTTAAATTTTAGAAGTGGCGGAACTGGGTACCGGTGAGTTCCGGCCCACTTAAAGCACTGTAGATATATGTAGATAGGTATATAAATGAATATAAATATATCTGTATGTATACTGTATATATATTTGTAGGTATGGGTATGTGTATTTATAGAAATCTACTGCAAGGTCATGAATATTATCAGTCTTTATGCTTGTATGTTTCGTTGCTGTGTTCTGTCATGTGCTTTGCAGGATTGTGGACGGAGGTTTGGTGTGTTTGCCTTGTCTTTTTGTGGATAATTGTTGTTTTGTTGTCTCACTTTCTCTTTTCTTTCTTTCTTTCTCTCTATTAAAAAAAACAGAAAGTATTAGTCTGATTGAAATGCCTACCTTGTGATCTTGTGCCCACAGTTTTGTGAATCCTTGGATCCTGTTTTCCGTCTGCCAGTTCCTTCCTTGTTGCCACTCGCTTGCCAATCCACTCTGGAGTCCTGAAGTCCCTTCAGAACCTCGACCCAACATCCCCCTGTAAGATAACAAACAGAGCATCAGTTTTTGATCCACCTATCCCACCAGAAGGACCCTGACCCTGTTCTCTCTTCCAGGCAGTCCAGAGACCCCCAAGTGTTCCATTTCACCTGTACATAATAAACAATGTTATTATTGTTACTCTGAGTTTTGCTTCTGTTCTGGCCTTGTACCACTCTGGGTTCAGTCGGTCCTTACAGAATGCTCCAACCATAACCGACCCAGAACGAGACCAGAAACTAGCAAACTCTGTCCTATTTCCAGATGGATCATACGTCCCAGATCGATGAGACACTTCAACGGGTCTTGGCTCAACAAGATGCCGCACAGGAAGCCATGAAGGAACTTGGAGGTAGGGTTTATACTTTAACCCAAAGACTCACACTAGGGCTGGGCGATATGGAAAAAATCATATATCACGATATGGACTTTTTTATATCACGATAACGATATATATCACGATATATACAACACGATGTGTGTGTACAGGAAAAATTTGGACCAAAGTTTTTTTATTTTATTATTTTACTACAGATAGTTACAATTATAAGAATGTGAACAAAAAGAACAAGGAAATTTGGACCAAAGTAGAAACTAGATCTACCTAAGATCTACCTTAATTCAAGGAGTACGATTATGGAATGACTTAATGACAAATGACAAAGGAAGCCAAATCATTCCTTGTATTTAAGAAACTGGTAAAAAATGAATTGCTAAAAAAATATAAATGAATCTAATTTAATGTGTGATATATGTGAATTGAAAATTGACTGAGTTATTTACTTATTTTGTTATTATAGAAAATATTGTTTGAACTGTTATTAGATGAATAAGGAGCAGATTTAATAAGATTTATTCTTCATCTGCTACCTTTCATTTTATTTTTTTTCTATTATGAATACGTTAATTGTTGTATTTCATATTATAAAATGAATAAACTAACAAACAAACAAACAACTCCTTTTCTACTTTGGTCCAAATTTTTCCTGCAGGTGGCGGTAAAACAACAGCTGCTAATGAAACTCACGAAGAAGAAATCCGCTCTGAAGTTTGAGTAAACAAAGCAAGAAACAGAAAAGAGAAAACGTTGCGTTTGATTGCGGTTCTGTTGTGTCTCTGGTCTGTTTTGTATTGGTTAACTGGACCCGAGTTCGGACTCGGTTGGACTCTGGGTTCGTGTCCTCTGGACCCATTTTGTCTCCGAGTTTCAGCGGAGCGAAATAATGGAAGCTAACAAGGTGAGCTTCCCCCTCTTTTTGGTAAAAGTTATTCTTCTTGGGCTGCCTGTGCAGCTGTTTTCTCCTTGTTGAGACACCGGCTTCATGCGCCTGCGGCTCTGTTGCTCTCGAGTTTAACAACGTAAAGCATGTGTCGCAAACCCGCGCGTGCGTCAAACATAAAGCAGCGCCGTCATCTCGCAAAACCCCATATGAAGCTTCTTTGCGACAGTTATTTTTTTATTCTTATTTATCACGATAGAGACGATAGAAGGAAAGTAGCACGATAGACACGTTTCTATCGTCCCCACGATATATATCGTCATATCCCACAGCCCTAACTCACACCCTCAGCTCCTGCTTCTTCCTCTGTTGGAGACACTCCTAACACGATGCCCGAGACCGGTGCCTCAAGCCAGCAGCTAATCACAAAACCATCTGAACTGTTCTCTGGAGACCCTCATTCGTGTGGAGGTTTCCTCCTGCAGTGTAAACTAGCGTTCAGAGCGGCCCCTCAACTTTACACAACAGAAGCAGCTAAAATCACGTATTTCATCAGTCAACTGAAGGGTGTTGCACTTAGTTGGGCAAATTCCTACTTGCAGTTTCATAACATTGATTATATCACTTTTGATACCTTGTTAAAGGAATTCAGCCGAATCTTCGACCGGCCCCTACAACAACCCAATGCCGTAAAGCGGCTCCTTGGACTCCGTCAGGGAGGACGGCCTGTCGCAGAAAATGCCCTGGAGTTCCATGTCCTCACTGCCCAGACCGGATGGAACGACCTCGCACTTAAAGGTACTTTTTTAAGTTCCCTCTCCGATCCCATCAAGGACCAGATCGCCGCTAGAAATTAACCTGATAGTTTTGACAAGTTAATCGACTTGGCGGGTGCTATTGACGAGCGTTTCCGGGAGCGGAGAAGAGAAAAGGACTACAACTCCCGTCATCGTTCCACTTCCGGACTCGCCACGTCATCAGGTGAGCCCCACGCCTACAAGAACTCGTTTTCAAACTACAAGTCCCAGAGAGACAGAGATCCCGTGTCATTTCCTCATCACATTGTTCCCACAGAGCGTTTTCATTCATTTTCTGAACCTGAGCCCATGCAAAGAAATAAATAAATGTTGTCTGTCTCCTGAGGAGAGATAAAGACGCAGTGACAATAATGCCTGTATGTACTGTGTAAAGACCGGGCTACCGGAGAAATTGTCCATTCCTGGGAAACGAGAACACCCGCCAATAAAGAGAGAGATATTGGTGGGCACTTCTGCTCTCTCCTCCGCCTGTCGACTTTTATTACCCACAATTATCCAGATCCACCACAATCATCATCCTGTTCCAGCTTTGTTGGATTCTGGCGCAGAACAAAATTTGATTAGTTTACCATACCATACCATACCATTTTATTTATAAAGCACTTTAAACAGGAACAAGTCCACACCAAAGTGCTGGACAAACAAACACGCAACAGGCAACACAGACAATGAAGTACAACACGAAAAACATAAAAACATTGCAGATCATAAATCAAACGATCCAATACAAATCAGCTGGCATTGAAAGCGATGGAGTAGTAGTGAGTTTTTAACCGGGATTTGAAAACCGAGAGGGAGGGGGCCTGTTTGATGAGCAGCGGTAACTCGTTCCAGAGTCTTGGGCCTGCTACAGAGAACGCCCTGTCACCCCTGCGCTTAAGGCGACTTAAGGCGAGTTTAGACCTGGTTCAAGGGTTATCTCTGCCCACTTGGGAGATTCCTCCCATCTGTATAGCTGGGGTTACTGGTGAGACTTTAGACCAGATTACTCTAAAGACTTCTGACCTTCGTCTAATTATTTCAGGTAATCATCACGAGACTATTGATTTTTTTGTATTTAAAGCTTCCACTCCCCAACTTATTCTTGGATACCCTTGGTTAAAAAAGCACAATCCGACTATTAACTGGGAGTTGGGGAGAATTAAAAAATGGAGTGACAAATGTCTAGCACAGTACCTACGTTCTGCTGTCACATGTCAACCTGCGGAAGTTGTATCACACGAGGAAGTAGACGTCTCTGAGATCCCATCTGTTTACCATGATTTGGCTCCCGTTTTTAGTAAACAACATGCTTTGTCTCTACCTCCCCACCGTCCCTATGATTGTACAGTCGACCTCCTACCTGGTGCCACATTACCGGCTAGTCGATTGTATAACCTGTCGAGACCTGAAAGGGAGTCTATGAAGAAATACATCGAAGAATCTCTTGAATCTGGCATAATACGTCCTTCTACTTCATCTGTAGGTGCTGGGTTTTTCTTTGTGGGAAAGAAGGATGGGTCTTTACGTCCATGTATTGATTATAAGGGTCTTATCAGATCAGAGGGACAGGTGGGAAAGCATAGTAGAGCACCCCTGCTGGCCAATCATGTGCCAGAGCATCTATTCCCAACGAAGCATCTGTCTCCTTCAGGGAGAAATAGAGGTCACAGTGTAAGCTAGCCCTGCAGGCGAACAAGTCCACAGAGGCTCTGCCGAAACGTGACCATACCTGTTCCACGATCCGTGGGTTCAGGCTCCATTCCGATGCAAACAGAGGCCCTCTTGAAAGGGCATCCGCTCCATAATTCAGATCACCAGAGACATGAGTTGCCCTGAGTGACAGAACTCTTGGAGCACACCACGTGAGCATCCTCCGTGTCAGATCAAGGAGGGCCCGGGATCTCGTCCCTCCTTCTCTGTTGATGAAAGACACTGTGGTCCTGTTATCTGATTTTACCAGGATATGATGTCCGGCAATCAGACCTTTACTGAAGAAGTATTTTAATGATAGGAATACGGCCAGTAATTCCAGGAAGATGATATGTAATTTGGCTTCCTGCTTGTTCCAAAGGCCGCGGGCGTTCTGGTTCCTGCAGATCGCTCCCCATCCTGTTTTTGCGGCGTCCGTCGTGATGACTACATGGGACGACACCCTTCCCAGTGAGACCCCTTCCATGAAGACGGATGGATCTCTCCAAGGTCCCAGGGCCTTTAGACACCCTGGGTCTATTTTAACCTTTTCCGCTTGTTTGGGCAGAGTGGGTTGTATTTGTTGGTTAAACCATACCTGTATGGCCCGCATTTTCAATAATGCACGTGGCACACAAGGGATGGCTGCCGCCAAGAGGCCCAACAGGCGTTGGCAGGTTTTCACAGGGACCCGTTGGTCCAGTTTAAATCTTCCCAGGCAATGGCGAATGGAGGAGACTCTTTCCTTCGAGAGCCATGCTCTGTATTGGACAGTGTCAATCTGTACACCCAGAAATACGGTAACCCGTGACGGAGTCAGATTGCTCTTCTGTAGGTTTATGACAAAACCGAGAGACTCCAGGTGAGAGATCACCTTAAGGGAGTGTGACAGCGCCTGCTTTCTGCTTCCAGCCAGAATTAACAGGTCGTCCAGGTAATTCAAGACCCTGAGTCCTTGGTTCCTAAGAGGGGTCAGGGCTGCATCCAGACATTTAGTGAATGTACGTGGAGCAGTCTTTAAACCGAAGGGTAAGGCTTTGAATTCATAAGCGTTACCTTCAAATGCAAAACGGAGGAACTTTCTGTGTCTCCTCCACACGCCTATATGGAAATAGGCGTCTTTCAGATCCATTGTACATGCGTAGTCTCCTGGTCTCACAGACTGGAGAACTTGTCGCAGTGTAAGCATCCTGAACTTGAAGGTTTTAATTCTTTTATTGAGAGTCCTGAGATCCAGGATCGGTCTCAAGGAACTGTCCTTTTTGGGCACCAGGAAGTACTTGCTGTAGTGTCCGGAGCGCAGTTTGCGTCCTGAGACCAAACTAATCACTCCCTTTTGCAGCATGGTTGAAACTTCCTCCCTCAGCATGTGTGCGCGTGCAGGATTGATCTTAGAATGCAACACCCCTGAGAAACGGGGCGGTCTCTTTGAGAACTACAACTTGAGCCCATGACGTATTGTTGTCATGACCCAATCATTTGGTAGGCACGCCTCCCAAGCCTGCGCATGCGCGCTGAGCCTGGACGGCATGTTGTGCTCCTCGTGTTTTAGGTCGAAGGGGGTGACCTTTGACCCCTCTCGCGTTTTTTCGAGCAGGTTGCTCGGCCCAACAGAAGATATCGCGAGATCAGGCCGTCTCCGACGGATCTCGCGTATCTTGCTGTGGTTCATAGTTCGACCGTGAGGTCTGGGTTTTATAAAAATGGGACTCGAGTCAAGAACCAGGGCAGACTGTGCATTGGTACTTTTATTTTTGTACATGTTTGAAACAGTGTCTGTTTTGTATACATATACAGTAGGCAAGTCTTGTTTAGTACGTGCACACATGTCACCAGCTCCTCGTGGTTGTCTACGAGCAGAGACTGGGATTAGAGCAGTGACATGCAGTCAGGGGCGGCAAGTGAGGCCACGCCTCCCCTGTCATCATGGAAAGAAAAATAAATAAATTGAAAAAATTAATGTAATTATTGTCTTTATCCTTTGATTTGTACTATAAACTTATTTTACTAAAAACTAAACCAGTTTTAAGTTGATTTTTATTCAAAATCGCCGATTTTTCTTATTTAGCGTTCAAATACTCAGCAGAGACCTGCGCAGAGAGGCACCGGCTGCTTCACTTCAGATTGCGCAATCACTCGGCTGACGTGCTGCAGTGTGAGCGATTTGGGAAGGCAGGAAAATTCCTGCCTCTTTTATGTCGCTATTAAAATGTCCAAATACTTTTGCTATATAAACTACATTTATATAGTTTAGCTGGTGAATATAATGTCTCGTGTTTTTGTCTAAAACTGTATGTGTGCGCTGAACGATCTCATAAAACGGCTGTGAAGGTACCCACACACACACAGCGAGCCTCTGGAGGCGGGGCTACTGAGCTCAGGGTTCTGTTTCAGCCTCGCGTTGCAGGAGGAAAAGTGACAGCGCAAACAGAGCAAAAAGAGTAACTTTTCACAATCTACAAATATCTAGAACATTAAACACTTAACTAAAAGTTTTAGTATTTTGTTAACAATTTAGTTTTGATCATTTTTAAACATAAGCACAGAGTTTACATTTTTAACATGATTTCCCAAAACATTCCACAATTCAACTCCCTGTATTGAAATAAACCGTCCCTTCAAACTAGTTCTATACCTTGGCTTTGCAAAAATTTCAGTTCCCTTTAGACTAGCAGCTTTCTCTCTTAACAAAATACATTTGAACATTTGAGGGTTCTATTACTAACAAAATATTATAGTCCACCAAATCATAAAACGTCAGTACTTTGAGTTGTTTAAATAATATATTAGATAGATGACATTAAGGCTTTCTTGTAATAATTCTCACAGCTCTTTTCTGTAAAATAAAAATAGATTTTGTTATAGTTTAATTTAATTTATAAGTAAAAGTAAGACTAAAATAATTTTTCTCCAAAAAAATACCTATGTTTAATAATACCTCAATGTTCATGTATTATAAAAGAATAAAATAACGCTATCCAAATTATCCAAAGAAGAAAATAACGCTATCCAAAGTATCCAAAGCACTGAAGAAGCTATGGCAGACAGAAGCCAAAATGTGGAGAACATTTTTTGTCTGTTTTTTATTATACATATGAAAAAAAAACTACACAGTGCCTCACCAGCCATGAACCTCACCGCACGTCACTGGATTATAGAGTTAGGTTCTCGTACCTCGTGGGCGGGCGAACCTGTAAATTTATCAGTTCGTCCTGGTTCATCAGGTCCGGAACTGGTTTTCGTAGGAAGAGGCAGAAGCAGCACTCGGACGGTACTGTGAAGTCTCGCAGTCCCCAGCGGGTCTCTTTCGTGGGAGACCACGCGTGTTTTCTGTTGGTGGGGCGAACTTTTTCCTTGGCAAACCCTCGCGGAGGTCATCTGCTTGTTTGCGTGCTAGTTCCAGTTTTGTCTGGACACGTTCCAGGGCTCTCCCGAAGAGTCCTGTCGGCTCGATCGGGTGCTGTAGGAAGGTGGCCCTCTTGTTTTCAGGGAGGTCCGACAGTGTTAGCCAAAGATGGCGCTGGATGACAACTATTTCTGCCATTGCTTTGCCCTGGGAAATAGCTATTGTCCCCATCATGCTGAGCACGAGGTCAGAGGCACGGCGGGCCTCCTCTATGGCCTCGGTCTCATCCTTTGTTACCTGGATCTCCTGTAGTTTCTCTGCCAGGTAGGCCTGTACCATGCTCGACATATTCATTGCGCGAGCCGCGAGGCCTTGGGCCTTGTAGCACTTCTCGAGTTGTTTCTCCGAAGCGCGACAGGCCTTGCTGGGCAGCGTTGGTTTCATCCCCACGGCTGTGGGGGCCAGGTGAGCCGCCAGAGACTCCTCAATCGGGGGTGCGCTGGCAAGGCCCAGAGCCTCCATTCCCGTGACATCCAAGAGTCAGGACAATGGCAGCATGATGGGAGCCCTGGGTTCCGCCCAGGAGCGTGTGAGTTCCGTCAGAAAGTCCGAGAAAATTGGCATTTTCTGCGATGTTGTTGGTTGCTTTGCGTAGAAGTAGTTTCCTGCCAGCCTCGTAGCCCGTTGGCGAGGCGTGGGGTCTGGCCACGTGACCTGTAGGGCGTCAGCGGCCCTATGGAACAGGTCGAACAGGGCATGTACTGACAAGTCCGGTTCTGGAAGGTTCTGTGCCAGGTTCTGGGAGAAATGAACAATTTCTCCCTTGTCACCGTACTGGGCGTCTACGTCGGACCCTTCTGGCGTCGAGTCTTCGACAGGAAGAGAAGAGTCCAACGCGTTGTCTTCAGGCTCCGGTTCTGGAGCAGGCAGGTTAGTGCGATGTGCGACCTTCATCGCCGCGGTCCTCGCCATGGACTTGGCCAGCGTGTCCGCGCGGCGTTTCCTCACTGTGGCCGTCATTCGACGACAGTGGGGGCAGGAGTGAGGGGATTCCAGCGCCTTCCTCGCGTGCAGGATCCCAAGGCAGACAGGACAGGCCTCGTGGGTGTCCGTCGCCGAAAGGGAGTAGCCGCAACTGCTGGGGCATGGGCGCGAGCGAGGACTCGTCGTCCTGGTTTTCTTCTTCCTTGTCCTCCGCTTTCCCTTCTCGGGAGCCATGTCTGGAGATGAGAAGAGTAGATAGTTCTTCTTTTTTCTTCTTTTCTTTGTTCGAAGCCGTCTTCTCCGTCGTCTTGCTATCGCTAGTAGACTGCTAGTGGATTAGCAGAAGGTTGTGACGCAGTTACCGTCGTCGAGCGAAGCTGCGGGAGAGAAGAAACTTTGTGGTATTAGTAGAAAAATGCTGGACTAGCTTTCGCCAGCCCAGCAGTACACAGGAAATTTGTCTCTGTACGCTCAGTGTAGGGAACGAGCTCACCTCAATCAAGCGACGCGACAACAGAGAAGTCCTGCGATGTTCAGGTGTTTCAGCAAGGTGAAGGGCAAAAAAGAGAAAGATGGAGGGGCTTCAGTCGCTTAAGTACCTGAAAGGTGATACCTCTGACGCGGGGTGACGCCCCCTGCCGTAAAAGGCGTGATTGTATTCCTTTAGGTAATCGCGCGGGGGCGCAATTCCCATAGCAAGTATATTGCACCGAGAGACCAAACTGAAAGGGAACTTTCAGTTTGTCTTGTTTGTCTATGTGTCCCTGTGATGGACTGGAGACCCAACCAGGGTGTACCCTGCCTCTCGATAGTTATAGCTGGACATGGGCACCAATGACCCTTGTGACCCCCCCAAAAAGGAAAAAGTGGGTAAAGATAATGGATGGATGGAAATGGTAGCAGTAAGACTGGACATGTATGAGAACAGCTGGACAGTGGTGAGATGTGCTGTATGAGTCCCTTTTGTTCTCTGGCAGACTAACAAATTAGGTCAGAATGATGTTTGGTCTATGCAAACTATGATGTTTGCTGATGACATTGTGATCTGTGGTGAGAATAGGGAACAGGTGGAAGAGACCATGAGGTGGAGGTATTCACTTGAAAGAAGAGGAATGAAAGTCAGCTGTAGTAAGACAGAGTACATGCGTGTAAATGAGAGGGAGACAGGTGGAACAGTGAGGCTACAAGGATCAGAGGTCACAAAGGTGCAGGACTTCAAGTACGTGAGGTCCACTGTCCAGGAAAACAGGGAGTGTAATAAATTGGTTAAAAAGAGAGTCCAGGCAGGATGGAGTGGATGGAGAAAAGTTTCAGGAATGATTTGTGACAAACAGGTGTCAGCAAAGGTCAAAGGAAAAATTTACAAGACAGTGGTGAGACCAGCTATGTTGTATGATCTGGAGACAGAGACATGGACAAAAGGACAGAAGAAAGAACTCGAAGTGGCAGAAATGAAGATGGTGAGGTTCTCCTTTGGAGTGACAAGGATGGATAAGATTAGGAATGAGATCATCAGAGGTACAGCACATGTTGAACAACTGGGAGATAAAGTTAGAGAGGTCAGACTGAGATGGTTTGGACATGCCCAGAGGAGGGACAGTGGGTATATTGGTAGAAGGATGTTAGAAATGCAGCTGCCAGGAAAAAGACAAAGAGGAGATACATGGATGCAGAGAGGACATGGAGGTAGCTAGAGTGAGGACAGAGGATGCAGAGGACAGAGAGAGATGGAGGGTGACTTGCTGTAGTGACCCCTGAAGTTAAAAAAGAAGAATAAGAAGTAATACAGCTCAGGAAGCACCAGCATGTAAGTATTGGGCTGTATCATATATTTCTATCTTAAATTTACTCTTTTACCTGCATTTGTTGAGCTAATCTCTAATCTAAACACCTGCTGGCTAAAGTTTAACATCCAACGCAGACATGTCATTTGTCATTTACCTCATTTTTAAGTCACACGGAGAAAGTCAATACAAACATTTGCCCAAATGTCAAGCTGCTCCTTCTTCCTTCCTCTCCCTGACAGGACTTACAGCAGGCTGCAATTAAACTCAATTTCCAAATCCAGCAGATCTCAGAGAGGAGACTTTAAATCATCTGAGACTTGTGTCAGCAGTTATGCACCGAAACTACGAGCGCAAGCAACATTCAGGCATTTTCTTTCACTTACATATAGTTTTGTAGGATATTTTCTACTTTAATAAACATATTTTTAAATCTAATCTTTCTATCTATCTATCTATCTATCTATCTATCTATCTATCTATCTATCTATCTATCTATCATCTATCTATCTATCACAATGACAGACAAGAAGAAAATGTAATGCATTTAATTTTATTTTATTTTTATGTCAGATAAGTTCATCGTTTATTCATTAATTACCAGGAAGCGGACAGCCGTGATAAAGCAGTAGACTAAACGTGTTCCGCTGTGACGGGCTGAAAGGCGCTTATCTTAATATCAGAACGTTTCAGATCCACAGCAATTATTCTTCATGGAGGCGTGAAATTGATTCCAAACATTTTCTTTTTCTCATCTTCACACAGTTTGATCTCTGCTCTCAGAGACGACCTTCAAAAAAATAAAGATTCAGCTCTCACCCTCTCACCTAAAGAGATCAGAAGTTTCATCCTTTTTTTTTTAAATATACAGTAAATTGTGTGCAGCTGGGATTTTAAAATGTTTCTCATTTGTTCTGCTGATAAAACAAACACTGGGCTGCTTGATCAAT
>JBBPBX010010883.1:31298-54997 GCA_038048925.1 Garcialebias charrua | reverse complement strand
ACTGAGAATCTTCACCAGCATACGTCTAAGACCGAACACAAACACACAAGTCTGCTGCTGATTGCACACACACACACACCTGTGACAGGCTGACAATGCTGCTGTCTTCGTTCAGGGCTTCATCCACGATCAGCCTGTTGGGTCTGTGCTTTTGCTTCAGGATGGCGGTTGAGAAATCTTCTCCCTTTGGACTTCCAAACAAGAGACACGCTGAGACGGCCACATGCACGCTGTGCACGGCAAGGTCCAGTTTCATCATGTGACGTGGTGCTGTATTTAGAAGCTCTTTGACTCTGCACGTAGCAACTTTTTGTCTGCATAAACCTAAAAATATATTCACTAAAAGGTTTAGGAGAAGAAACATGCAGGAGGGGGTTGAATGGGTGCTGGAGCTGCTGCTGCACCCCTCTGTGTCCACAACACATTTTATGTAAATTAAAAGATTTATGTCCATGGCTGCTTTGTTTACACTTATGATCATTGTTCTATACCAGGGGTCTGCAACCTTTACGATCAAAAAAGCCATTTCTGCCCGTTTGTTCACTAAATTAAACGTGTCCAGAGCCACAGCTGCTACAACTGGGATTCTCAACTGGTGGCTCACAGACCACTTTAAGTTTGTTGGAGGGCACTTTTCTGGACAATAGAGGTGATTTTATAAAACTAAAAAATATCTGATGATTTTTAACATTTATTGATAGTTTTACATTCTAAGATAAAATAAGACGAGCCTTGTAAAGAAGGAAAAAATAATATAGTTTTTTTCCAGTTTCTAAAAACTAAAACAATAAACTATGCATTTTTATGTGATAAAAAAAAGTAGATAAATTACCATATTTTCCGGCGTATAAGTCGCTTCGGCGTAAAAGTCGCATTTATTATGCGTCACCACTGACCCGTCATCTTTATTTAATGGTCCAAACAGCTTTATTTTAACTGGGCTGCAAAGCACCATCCATCCATCCATTGCGGCCTGAGCTGCTAGCTCTCCAGCGTTCCTCCACATGCACTGAGTAAAGTGAGCAAACACGGGAGGACTCGCTGTTGCAGTTCTTAGAAATTTAAAGCGTCAGTCAAAAATTGCGTTACAAATATAGAAGAAAAAAAAAACGACTTCAAAATAAGTCGCTTCAGTGTATAAGTTGCAGGACTGACAAATCTATGCAAAAAATTGCAACTTATATGCCGGAAAATACGGTACGCATCCTACTTTGAAGAAATAAAGCATAAAGTGAAAGTGAGTATGTTTTACTCAAAGTAATGTTTCTAGTATTCATATATTTGCAAAATATATTACAGGAAAACTGCTAAAACTAGCCATTTTAGTTGTTGTTATAACAAGCAATAAAATTCAGTTTTATGTCAATTTTGGTCAAAGCTTGAAAGAGCCGCTGCAGAGGGACCAAAGAGCCGCATGTGGCTCCAGAGCCGCAGGTTGCAGACCCCTGTTCTATACATTAAATGCATAAATAAACTGGTTGCTGTTGGTGAATTTAAGATGACCTTTGACCCAAGGTTTTCTGTCTGAACCCAAGTTAAAACTCAACAGGTAGTAATTGATCTCTAATTAAACATGAACTTCATTATCACATATGCCATAAAGTTTCAGCATGAAAATGTTTAATAAAATGTGCACGAGTTAGATCACATGCACGCACACAACGTGCAGCTGTTTCACTCACTCCGCTCCTGAGCCTGGCATGTTTCCTCGCCTTTATCACCGTGGAGTTCCGAAATGTTTCACCTTCTTTCGAGATTTTCCTTGAGATTATTCGAGCTGAATTCTTTAGAGTTCGTAGCTTTCGGATCCTGTCTGATCTGATCAGCTTCGGTGAGGCTTCAGAGGCCCCCCAGGTTCCCTGAAGTCTCCGAGTGGTTTTCTTCTTCCTCGCTTGTTTTCAGCCCTCCATGTTTGCTGGAGCTGCTGCTTGTCTGTTTATCAGAGGAGGTATAAATACACTCGTCTGCTTCTCTGGCTTATTATAACTCCATCGTGAGCGCACACACCCTTCACACTTACCCTGGAGTGTCCCAAGCAGAACCTGCGTGATATTCCCTGCTACACTGATACTCGCCAGCCCATGAAAGTGAGGAGCTGCTCCCGACTTGAGTTAAATATCCACGGATCAAAAGAAATTGTGCAAAAACTGTTTCTTCTCCTCAACAGCGCTGCAGACTTGCGTCGTGCTAAAGAGCAAGTATTTATTTTCTAAAACAGAGCATGGCGTTTTCTCCTCCGACTGCTTGAGACTGAAGGGAGCTGCTGCTGTGACCCAGTTGCTCCAGACTGTCAGTGTTGCACCCAGTGGTGATTTTAACCCCCTTTTAGGGGTGCTCAAGCACTCTTAAATTTTAACTCAGCACCCCCAGAAAAATTAAGAAACCATCATTAGGATTTTATAAGGAAACTCAGTTCTCTAAACTTAGGATTTACCAAAATATTGAATAAATATGGACTAATTAGCTGGTGAAGATTCTCAGTCGTCCAGGACATGATGAAATCAAAAAAGGCGTTCAATACAGGATCAACTGGACTTTATTTGTTGCAGAAAACGTTTCGACTTCTGTCCAGAAGTCTTTTTCAATCCGAATTGAAAAAGACTTCTGGACAGAAGTCGAAACGTTTTCTGCAACAAATAAAGTCCAGTTGATCCTGTATTGAACGCCTTTTTTGATGGACTAATTAGAGCTTAATTTGAGCTGTATCCTGCCAGAACAGGATCCAGCAACTCTTTTATTTTGACAGGGTGTGTTCCAGTAACTGTTTACTTGGATCCAGTAACTCTTATGCTTACTAATAATAGTTATGAACAAATATGATTGCCTTGAACGAATAAAACTTATATTGGATATGTAAACCGAAAATAATTACACTACATAAACACTGATTTTAAACAAAACAGTCACTTACGAGCTGCCCCTTCAAGTATAATTTCTGTATCTACTCTTAAAAAAATCTCAGCCCCTAAGAGTGGTGGGGGGTGAGTGCCGAGCTCACCAGGCAGTTGTCCGTATGCAGGAGCCCACAGGCAGGAGCCCACAGGCTGTCACCATGAATGGATGGAGGAGGCGCCTGGAGGTTTCACATGTGTAATCGGACACCAACAAGCAGGGACAGTGCTGGGCTCTGAATCGTCAATTAAGAAGGTGCGGGGTAGGATGCTTGACAGAAACAGAGTGTTTACAAATGTAGGTAAATATCCTGATGCATGCTCAATAATCCAGGTAGAAAAATCTAAAAAATCCAAGTCTGGTCTTCTGGACAAAGCAAAGCAGACTGAGGAAGTCTTTCGGACGAAAGACGAAACGTTTCTACAGTTTTTTTTTGCTTTGTTTTGTTTTTTTGAATGTCCAGTGGACCAGACTTAGCTTTTTTAGATTTTCACACATCTTTAGGGTGTTTGCTTTGGCTTCCCTTTTTGCAAAAAGCTCCATTCAAAATCTCACTTTGTTGTTGTGTGAATTATTTTTGTTTTAGGTACAAAAGGAAAAAAAAAAAACTATTATTCTTTTTTTTGTTGTTGATTTGTTTTGTTTTTTGAATGTCCAGAGGACCAGACTTAGCTTTTTTTTAAAGAGAAATGTAGGTAAACATAGATATTAAGCAAACAATTAAAATACACCAAAATGAAGGAAATCACATATGCTTTATTCAAAATTTTCTGGGGGGGGGGGGGTGTACCCCTAGACTCCCCCATACACACACACTCAGCCTGCTCGCTATATGCATTCTGGCATCGATCGGTTTACAAATTAAGATCTGGGAATAAATGATGACAAATCTATGATTTGCCTGTCAATCAATCTAGTAGACTCGTCATGACCATTTGGCAAACTCAATCTGTCCCAAAGTTAAACGCCCCTTACCTGCAGGAGTTGGGGGGAGGGGGCATGTGTAAGAGAAGAGAGTGCTACGTCCATCCATCCATTTTCGTCCGCTTATCCGGGGTCAGGTCACGGGGGTAGCAGCCTAAGTAGGGAGGCCCAGACTTCCCTCTCCCCAGCCACTTGGAGCAGCTCCTCTGGGGGAATCCCAAGGCGTTCCCAGGCCAGCCGAGAAACATAGTCCCTCCAGCGTGTCCTGGGTCTTCCTCTGGGTCTCCTCCCGGTGGGACATGCCCGGAACACCTCACCAGGGAGGCGTCCAGGAGGCATCCTAACCAGATGCCCGAGCCACCTCAACTGGCTCCTCTCGATGTGGAGAAGCAGCGGCTCTACTCCGAGTCCCTCCCGGATGACTGAGCTTCTCACCCTATCTCTAAGGGAGAGTCCAGACACCCTGCGGAGAAAACTCATTTCAGCCGCTTGTATCCGAGATCTCGTTCTTTCGGTCACAACCCAAAGCTCATGACCATAGATGAGGGTGGGAACGTAGATCGATCGGTAAATTGAGAGCTTTGCCTTTTGACTCAGCTCTCTCTTCACCACGACAGACCGGTACAGCGCCCGCTTCACTGCGGATGCTGCACCTATCCGCCTATCGATCTCACGCTCCAGTTTTCCCTCATTCGTGAACAAGACCCCGAGATACTTAAACTCCTCCACTTGGGGCAGGACCTCCTCCCCGACCCGGAGAGGGCATGCTACCCTTTTCCGGCTCAAGACCATGGCCTCGGATTTGGAGGAACTGATCCTCATCCCGGCCGCATCACACTCGGCTGCAAACCGCTCCAGCGAAAGCTGTAGATCACGATCTGATGAAGCCAATAGGACCACATCATCTGCAAAAAACAGAGAAGCGATTCTAAGGCCACCAAAACGGATCCTCTCAACACCTTGGCTGCGCCTAGAAATTCTGTCCATAAAAGTTATGAACAGAATCGGTGACAAAGGGCAACCTTGGCGGAGTCCAACTCTCACTGGAAACGAGCCTGACTTACTGCCGGCAATGCGGACCAAGCTCTGACACCGGTCGTACAGGGACCTAACAGCCCATATCAATGGGCCTGGTACCCCATACTCCCGGAGTACCCCCCACAGAACCCCCCGAGGGACGCGGTCGAATGCCTTTTCCAAGTCCACAAAGCACATGTAAACTGGTTGGGCAAACTCCCACGCACCCTCCAGGACCCTGCTGAGGGTGTAGAGCTGGTCCAGTGTTCCACGACCAGCACGAAAACCACACTGCTCCTCCTGAATCCGAGGTTCGACTATCCGACGGACCCTCCTCTCCAGAACCCCTGAATAGACCTTACCAGGGAGGCTTAAGAGTGTGATCCCCCTATAGTTGGAACACACCCTACGGTCCCCCTTTTTGAATAGGGGAACCACCACCCCAGTCTGCCAATCCAAGGGAACTGCCCCCGATGTCCACGCGATATTGCAGAGTCGCGTAAGCCAACACAACCCCACAACATCCAGAGCCCTAAGGAACTCGGGCGAATCTCATCCACCCCCGGAGCCCTGCCACCGCGGAGCTTTTTAACCACCTCGGTGACCTCAGCACCAGAGATTGGAGAGCCCGACCCAAAGTCCCCAGGCTCCGCTTCCTCAGTGGAAGACGTGCCAGTAGGATTGAGGAGGTCTTCGAAGTACTCCGCCCACCGACTCACAACATCCCGAGTTGAGGTCAACAGCACGCCATCCCCACCATAAATGGTGTTGGTCGCGTACCGCTTTCCCCCCCTGAGACGCCGGATGGTGGACCAGAATCGCCTCGAAGCCGTACGGAAGTCATTCTCCATGGCCTCTCCGAACTCCTCCCACGCCCGAGTTTTTGCCTCAGCAACCACCCGAGCCGCATGCCGCTTGGACTGTCGGTACCTATCTGCTGCTTCCGGGGTCCCACAGGCCAAAAAGGCCCAATAGGACTCCTTCTTCAGCATGACAGCATCCCTCACCGCCGGTGTCCACCACCGGGTTCGAGGGTTGCCACCACGACAGGCACCAACAACCTTGCGGCCACAACTCTGATAAGCTGCCTCGACAATAGAGGCGCGGAACATGGCCCACTCGGACTCAATGTCCCCCGCCTCCCTCGGAACGTGTTCAAAGCTCTCCCGGAGGTGGGAGTTAAAGCTCCGTCTTACGGGAGACTCTGCCAGACGTTGCCAGCAGACCCTCACAATACGTTTGGCTATTTCTTGTTGTGGCATTAAAGGTTCAGTATGTAATTTCTGGAACACGCTGGAACTTAGGAAAATTTTGAACAGAGACACGTTTCTGGTCCCTCCCCCTCAGAGCCATATATGGCTCTGTTACCCTTGCTCTGCTGAAATTCAAAGCTGTTTTTATTGGCTGATTCAAATTCAAGCTGATTTTATTGGCTGGTTAAAAACTGTTTTTATTGGCTGGTTAACGGCGTGTCACTGTGGCTTTTTAGAAATGCTTTTAGAGAAGCAAGGGGACAATAGTTTTTTTCAGAGATTACTTGTCTAAAATCAGTATGTCAGGAGGTAGTGACAGAGTGAAGAAATATGTTAAAAATATATTGTTAGAAAAGTTACATACAGCTTCTTTAAATCTAAAATAGTTATTGAGTAAAGTGTTTACTTATGTAGGTAAACGTAGATGTTTAACAATCTGTTTAAAGACACCAGAATGCAAGAAATGGCATCTACTTTATTAAAAATTTTCTGGGAGAAGATCAAAGTCAAAGTCAAGTCAAAGTCAACTTTATTGTCAGATCTGCAATATGTACTGTACAGGACATACACAGGACCGAAATTGCGTTTCTCTCAGTCCCTCGGTGCAACAGTAAACATCTAAACATTGAAACACTGAAACATATAATAATAGACATAAGCATAAAATAGTAAAACTAACACTGTCCTGAGTTTTTTTTGCATAGTGGTATAAGAGTATGAAAATTTACACCAACTCTAAAACTAAAACATTAAACATTTAATGAACATAATACTGGCCTGAGTTTTTGCATACTAGTATAAAAAAAGAGTATAAAAAGTATAACTAAAATAAACTAAGGGTTTCTAGCATTGACATTTGCAAAGTGGCAAAGCAGCGTATGAGTTAATGTACACAGTATATGTATGAGGTAGTAGTTGATGTTGTTATAGAGGCAAAAAGTGGCATATGCAGTAAGGCACATTGGGCATCCCTAAATAAGACCGTTCAGAGCACACTGTATATGTATCAGCAGTGGTGTAGATATTAGAGTAGTGTAAATGTAAACAGTAGTAATTACATGTAAGCAGTAGTAATAAAAGTAAACAGTATTAATAAATGTAAACAGAGAATGTAAACAGTATTATGATTATAGGCAGTGATGTAATACAAACATTAGTGCAAGTATGAGAAGTAGTGCAAACTGTATGAGCACATGACCGAGAGTTTAGTGAATAACCCGTTTGATGACACAGAGTCCAGTGTTAAAATCTTTGTGTTGTGTGGTAATGTGTGAGAAAGTTTTAGTGTTAAGGCAGTTCAAATGGGAGGGGGGGCAGAGCAGGCAGAGTGTTTAGCATCCTGACTGCCTGATGAACAGAGCTGTCTCTCAGTCTGCTGGTTCGAGCCTGGAGACTCCTCAGTCTCCTCCCTGATGGCAGCAGTCTGAAGCAGCTGTGTAGTGGGTGTGTGGGATCACCTGCCATGCAGTGGGCTTTCCGAGTGAGGCGTTTGCTGTGTAAGTCCTGCAGTGAGGGCAAGGAGGTGCCCACGATCTTCTCAGCTGCTCTCACAATGCGCTGGAGGCTCTTGCGGCAGGATGCAGTACATGCACCAAACCACACAGTGATGCAGCTGGTCAGGACACTTTCTATGGCACCTCTGTAGAAGGTGCTCATGATGGGGGTTGAAGCTCCAGCCCTTTTCAGCTTGCGGAGAAAGTAGAGACGCTGGTGAGCCTTCTTTGCCAGTGCTGCAGTGTTCCTGCTCCAGGACAGGTCCTTTGAGACGTGCACTCCCAGGAACTTGGTGCTGTCTACTCTCTCCACTGCGGTGCTGTTGATGGTCAGAGGGGCATGTTGGGCATCCTTCTTCCTGAAGTCCACAACAATCTCCTTTGTCTTCTCCACGTTGAGAGTGAGATTGTTGTGTCCGCACCACAAGGCCAGGCGGCTCACCTCGTTCCTGTAGTCCGTCTCATCGTTGTTGCTGATGAGACCCACCACTGTTGTGTCGTCCGCAAACTTGATGAAGTGGTTGGAGCTGTACGATGGTGTGCAGTCGTGTGTTAGCAGGGTGAATAGAAGGGGGCTCAGCACACATCCTTGTGGGGCCCCTGTGTTCAATGTGATGGTGCTAGATGTGTTACTCCCGACCCGCACTGTCTGTGGTCTCCCGGTCAGGAAGTCTAGCAGCCAGTTACACATTGAGGTGTTCAGCCCCACCACCAGTATGTCCCCATCACATTACAAATGCTTCTGACGCTAATGGCCACTGCATTGTTCAAGCTAACAGCCACTGTCAGCACTGGGGGCTCAGCACCCCTAAAGGGCATACAGGTAGTCCTCGACTTACGACGGTCTTGAGTTACGATGTTTCGTGGTTACAACACGCATCCCTCATAAAA
This sequence comes from Garcialebias charrua, assembly GCA_038048925.1. Lineage (NCBI taxonomy): Eukaryota > Metazoa > Chordata > Actinopteri > Cyprinodontiformes > Rivulidae > Garcialebias > Garcialebias charrua. The sequence continues at coordinate 46,527 of JBBPBX010010883.1, read as the reverse complement.
AAAATTGAAATTTTTATTTTGAAAAGCCGAGTTACGCAGTTTCCGGTTTTACGTTCTAAACGTAGTGGCGGAGAAATACGGCCCTGTACTCTCTAAAAAAGCAAAGTCTGGACATTCAAAAAACAAAACAAAACTTGTTGGACCAAGCTGGACCGGCAGAAACAGGCAGCAGCTGTGGAAAAGTAGCTGTTTTATGGACGGCTGTTTTACGACGTAAACGAATAGAGAATACAGAGGAGGGACGGAGGAACGGAGGAAACGGCTTCACCAGCATTTCCAGTAGGAAAAGAACTCTTTTTTTCCCCCTTCATTATGGTTCTCAAATGTACGTGTTTTTTGATAATTATGTAGGGTACTGTGTTAGGATCGGCTAAGTGCTTGGTAAAATACAGTACTGTACGTATAAGGTGCAGTTTGGACGTATGTTCCGACTTACGTCGAAATTCAGTTTACGACGCAGCGTAGGAACGGATCTCCATCGTAATTCGAGGATTACCTGTATTCTAGAACTGCCCCTGGGTATCCCCCGCATCTTTATCTTACAGATGCAAACACACAGATTTCTATGCAAGATGGCCATTAAATGTTCCTGTTTGTAGTTACATCACCTTACAACCTAGCTGCTTTTGTTTCGTTTTTTAAATATAATTTTCTTTCATTTGTTCTTCTCAATTTGTATGATTTCTTTTATGATTGTCCACTGTTGTCATCACTTTTTGTTAAAATCAGATCTCTCTTGTAAATGAGTCCCCGAGGCTCAATGGGACTAACCTGTACATATAAAGGCTGAATGTATAAAACTGAGCGGTCACACACAGTTGATGTTTGAATCGGAACTTTTATTATTGAAATTGTCCTTCAACGGGAAAAAGGTGAAATGACAAACAATTTTCACTAACTAAATATAACCATGTGAAAAAATAAAGTGTTTTTAGGAAAAAGAAGAGGTAGAGAAGGTTTAGCTGCAAAAAGGAACAAAGGATGTAATTTAAACTTCAGTCAGTTCATAAACAAATGAAACCAACATGATTAAAAAGACAAACAAATTAAAGTGACAGGTTTTTCTTTTCCTTATTAAATTTGGAATGAGGGTTGTAATTGTGCACGTTAGTCATTTTTAGGTCATTTGATTGACATCAACCATTAAAAATGTCAATTATACATCAAAATATATATTGATTGGCTGGTTTGGGTTTATCTCCAATATCATATTTCATCTTTTGCACTTAGACTATTTTATAACAATGCTTTCACATGCTGTGAACACAAAGTTTAGACATAATTTACATATTTATGTAGCAAAAAGTTGATTGTTCAACCGGTGATTGTTACCATCAGTTTGGGATGAACATATTTTGCCTCCACGCAGTTGTCAGAATGAACGAAAATTTCCTCCAAGGTTTCGGTAATTAAAGTTAGACGGGCTCCCTTTGCACCAGCTGAAATGTGGGTCGCGTTTCCATGACAACAGCTCTGATGGCCACAGATCCGTGCTGTTAAATTCAAACAGTCAAAACTTAAAAAAAAAAATAGTTGTTTTTATTGTATACATCAGCTGGTTCCCCCAGCTATTAATAAGATTATCTGTGATTAAATATAAATATTCAGCAGGATATATTTTTTTTTTTGAGGGGGAAGGGGGTATGTGAAGTATTTTTAGACTGAATTATTTTTATTTTATTTATGAGGCAAATCATAATTGTTTATTCATCCAAAGGACTGAATGAAAAGCAAAAGTTTTACTGGTTTTAAAGGGAATTGTTGATGTTTTTGAAATTAAATATTAATTTATTTTTAATGTTTCTCAACCTCACCTTAAAGGGGTATTTCAAATCTTTTAAAGCTGCTCTGTTGAAAGGTTGAACAATTAATATGTTACCTGCTGTAAATACAGTATCTCAGCACAGTTCAGCGAAATAAAGTTTAATTTTGACTGAATTGATGAGCTAATGGCTAGTCAGAGCAGGGCCAGGATCAAAGTGGATCGTTGATGTCTTAAAACGACTGCAGTATCTCAAATTGCATAGCCCTTCACGCTATTTTAAAAGCATGCACTTTGCTGACAATTTCACATTTTCGGGTTATTTCCATTAAAAATTCAGATGTGTAAGTAGCAGCAGCAGCTAGCTGTAACACTTCTGGTGCATTCTGAGACACTGTGGCTGAAATATTTAAACATTTCTGCTGAAATGCCTGTTTAATGTGAAGCTGAAAGAGCTGTCAAGGTGAACTAAAGTCATTTCATTTCCTGCAAAAATGCAGTGTGAATGCTTATTGCAGAACTTGCTGAAAAACAGCCGAAATTAACTAAAAAATATGCTAAAATGTAGCTGAAATGAAGAACATGCATAAATTAGCAGAAGAAAGAAGAAAGCAAACATATTTGATGAACTAGGTTTAAGCAAGCAGAAATGAACACAAAAAATAAGAAATTAGCTAAAAAATGCTGAAGTTAAAAAACAATAGTGGAAAATTTAGCTGCGTAAGAAGCTTAAATTAAAAAAAGTTCAAGATAAAAACAACTGGACTTTATGTGTAACAAAATACGTTTTGCTTCTCATCCGAGGAGCTTTCTACCGAGGAGAGAGTGCGGGGCTCGAGTTATAAAGCTGAACTAAGCTAGATACACATGCAGATTGCCCTATCACTCCTCAGAATAGGGGTTTGTAGTAGGGTCTAACCCGAACCACCTTACCAGCTGGTGGCGGTAGTCTAGACACAGAAGAGCCACTCTGGTGACATGGATGAAATTCCTGATAGGTGTGAAAGTGACTGGACATCAGGCCTGTTCATGTTAAATTTTCCTAAATTAGGCTTATTCTTCCAGTTCAGCTACATTTCAGCTGTTTTTCAGCAAAAGAGCATTCACACTGCATTTTTCGCAGGAAATTTCATTTAATCTACCGGTAGTTTAAACTGATTTATGAAACATTCACTGTGAACTCAAGCAAAATTTTGAGAGAATGCACTTTCTAATTTTGAAGGCAGGTAAAAAAGCTGACGGGGTGAAGACTCCTGCGCATTTAAAATTAGACGCCAGGTGGAGTTGTTTTTATTTTAAATAGGACTTTCTGAGTGAATGCAGCCGAGTTAAACAGTAATCAGTGGTTTAGTTAGAAAATGAAGTTTACAAATATATTATAAGAAGATTGAGTCAACTTGCAACAACTAACTTACTTGATTGCATTTTCCTTTTTTCTTTAGTTATTTGGTTTTTATACAATGATGCATACGCCAGATCAGATCGTAAACAGTTCAGTTTTTCACACAAGACAATAAAATTCAAAACAATTTAACGGCCTTTCAAACATTGAGGGGAATTGATTTTTTTTATTCCCTGGACTCTCCTCTTGCGTGAACGACAGATCTTATTTTGCAAGCAGAATAAATACGATGGTAACCCTTTACTCCAGCTTTTGTAAATATGGATTCAGTCCAGTTTGTCTAGATTATTGATTTGTCCGACATGCTCTACATGGAGAAACCCAACGAGACCTTTAAGGCCTGCAAATAAAAAAGTTCTTGCTTTCCTCATCCAACATTTGTGCTTTATTTAATAGAAAAATGGCTAAAAAAATCTCTTCCACATCGCTGTCATCTTAGACCGACATTAGAGGCCCGAACCAATATGTGTGATTTAACAGCAGATGAGAAGTGAAGAGTATTATTCTGTATACCATGCATGCATTTCCATATTGAGCTGAATATAAATATAAACGTCACAGTCTGAGTGTATTTTCTGCGTTGCTGTTAGCAGTCATCGTCCTCGAAGTGTGTTTTCTGCAGAACCTTTACGTGACGCTCGTAGATCTTGAGGGCGGGGCCAAGTTTGATCGACAGGCCGGTCAAAACGTCACTGCGCTGCATGAGGAGGAGAGACTTCCCATCGATTTCCTAACGAGAAAGCAAAGCAGTGATATCTGGAGGAAAGCTGAAACTTTGGAAGATGCTGGTGAAGATTCTCAGTCGTCCAGGACATGATAAATCAAAAAGGCGTTCAATACAAGATCAACTGGACTTTATTTGTAACAGAAGACGTTTCGCTTCTCATCCGAGGAGCTTTATCAATTCAATGAAACTTTGGAAGTTAAAATATCTGAGGCGCCCTCTAGTGGTTGTTCAGAGGATGACAGGCTCACCTGCAGCCTGAAGGCTGAGGCCTGCTCAGGAAAACCTGCAGCTGTGAAATAATGGACCACGTCAGACACGGTCCAGTCCACTGGGCTCCCTCTGACGCCTTCGGACTTCAGAAGTCTAAGAGGAAATAGGATTGTTACAAAAATGAAGAGGAGACATTAAAGTTTGGTGTTTAATTAGAGCTTTATGCTGCAAATACTTAATAATAATAATAATAATAATGAATTTAATTTATAACGCACTTTTCATTAATGAAAATCTCAAAGTGCTATGTATGATTTTTGTACTTTTGTATGATTCGTGTCCTGTTTAAAATGACTGTCACCTTAGGGTCTGACACATAACGAGGTGGAGCGTGAAACCAGATTTAGCTTTTTTAGAATAATTTACATCCATCTTTTCTGATAACCTGCATGAGCTTCTCTTCTGTACATGAAAAAATGGATGTTTCCCTCCTTTGCTGTACTCACCCTCCTCCACTGCCGTCGTCGGTGCCTTGCTCTTCGGACACGCCGGAGTCCCTCGGGGACGCGGTGGGCGTAAGCATGCAGGAAGACACGCCGACCTCCATCTTACACTGCAAGCCTAAAGTGGAAATATTTGTCGTCAGCACCCAGCACCAGCACAAATCCTCACTGGTTTTGAAAATCTTCCAACAGAACTCACTGTTGAGGCTTGAGGACGTGTGGTTTGTTTCATCGTGCTGCACGGGACTCTGGAGGTGAAAGACAAACGGTCAAAGTAAACGCAGAGACAGAGATGNAAATACCGTACAGTTATCCAATTGTCAAATTTTTTAACATTTTGTCTCCAGGCAGAAACGTTTGGTTCAGACTTCACTGTCAGAGAAAGCTAAGGTCAGTCAAAGTCTCTGTGTAAGATGAGTTTGTTTAAAAAGTGATGGAAAAATTACACAATGTTGACGTAGAGCGCATGGGACTGAAACCGTTACATTTGTGTTTTGGTTTCATTACATGATGAACATTTACAGCAACCATAAGTTTTGTGGCTTACTGTTAAATTTCCATCTAAATGACTGAAAATGCATACTTGAAGACAAGAGGCTGGGTGAGTCACGGGGCCTTCTAGGTAATATTGGGACAGAAACTGGTGGACTTTTTCACATTATTGATTCAGACGTGTTGCCCCCTTTTGTTTTCTTCTGTTAAGTGTTGGGTAGGCATGTATGTTCAGGTTGATGTTATTATTATTTATTTATTTTATTTAACCTTTATTTATACAGGTAGTCTAATTGAGTCACGTGAACTTATTTTCAAGAGAGATCACAAAAGCACCAACAAAAAGCAATAAAAAACCAGTGTTACAAAAACACTGCTACTGTTAGCAGCATGGGTCTGTTAGCAGCATGGTTCTGTTAGCAGCATGGTTCTGTTTGCAGCATGGTTCTGTTTGCAGCGTCGTCCTGTTTGCAACATGGTTCTGTTAGTGATGTGGTTCTGTTAGCAGCATGGTTCTGTTAGCAGCATGGTCTTGTTTGCAGTGTGGTCCTGTTTGCAGTGTGGTCCTGTTTGCAGTGTGGTCCTCTTTGCAGCATGGTCCTGTTTGCAGCGTGGTCCTGTTTGCAGTGTGGTCCTGTTAGCAGCATGGTCCTGTTTGCATTGTGGTTCTGTTTGCAGTGTGGTCCTGTTTGCAGTGTGGTCCTCTTTGCAGCATGGTCCTGTTTGCAGCGTGGTCCTGTTTGCAGTGTGGTCCTGTTAGCAGCATGGTTCTGTTTGCAGTGTGGTCCTCTTTGCAGCATGGTCCTGTTTGCAGTGTTGTCCTGTTAGCAGCATGGTCCTGTTTGCAGTGTTGTCCTGTTAGCAGCATGGTCCTGCTTGCAGTGTGGTCCTCTTTGCAGCATGGTCATGTTTGCAGTGTGGTCCTGTTAGTAGTGTGGTCCTGTTTGCAGCATGGTCCTGTTAGCAGCATGGTCCTGTTTGCAGCATGGTTATGTTAGCAGCATGGTTATGTTAGCAGCATGGTCCTGTTAGCAGTGTGGTCCTGTTTGCAGTGTGATCCTCTTTGCAGCATGGTCCTGATTGCAGTGTGGTCCTGTTAGCAGCATTGTCCTGTTTGCAGTGTGGTCCTGTTAGCAGCATGGTCCTGTTTTCAGTGTGATCCTCTTTGTAGCATGGTTCTGTTTGCAGTGTGGTCCTGTTAGCATTATGGTCCTGCTTGCAATGTGGTCCTCTTTGCAGCATGGTTCTGTTAGCAGCATGGTCCAGTTTGCAGCATGGTCCTGTTAGCAGCATGGTCCAGTTTGCAGCATGGTTCTATTAGTAGTGTGGTTCTGTTAGCAGCATGGTCCTGTTTGCAGTGTGGTCCTGTTTGCAGCATGGTCCTGTTTGCAGTGTGGTCCTGTTAGCAGCATGGTCCTGTTAGCAGTATGGTCCTGTTAGCAGCATGGTCCTGTTAGCAGCATGGTCCTGTTAGCAGCATGGTCCTGTTAGCAGCATGGTCCTGTTAGCAGCATGGTTCTGTTAGCAGCATGGTTCTGTTAGCAGCATGGTTCTGTTAGCAGCATGGTCCTGTTAGCAGCATGGTTCTGTTAGCAGTGTGGTTCTGTTAGCAGTGTGGTTCTGTTAGCAGCATGGTCCTGTTAGCAGCATGGTCCTGTTAGCAACATAGTTCTGTTAGCAGCGTGGTTCTGTTAGCAGCATTGTCCTGTTTGCAGCGTGGTCCTGTTTGCCGCATGGTTCTGTTAGCAACGTGGTTCTGTTAGCAGCATGGTTCTGTTAGCAGCATGGTCCTGTTAGCAGTGTGGTCCTGTTTGCAGTGTGGTCTTGTTAGCAGCATGGTCCTGTTTGCAGTGTGGTCCTCTTTGCAGCATGGTCCTGTTTGCAGTGTGGTCCTGTTTGCAATGTGGTCCTGTTAACAGCATGGTCCTGTTTGCAGTGTGGTCCTCTTTGCAGCATGGTCCTGTTTGCAGTGTGGTCCTGTTAGCAGCATGGTCCTGTTTGCAGTGTGGTCCTCTTTGCAGCATGGTCCTGTTTGCAGTGTGGTCCTGTTAGCAGCATAGTCCTGTTTGCAGTGTGGTCCTGTTTGTAGTGTGGTCCTCTTTGCAGCATGGTCCTGTTTGCAGTGTGGTCCTGTTAGCAGCATGGTCCTGTTTGCAGTGTGATCCTCTTTGCAGCATGGTCCTCTTTGCAGCATGGTCCTGTTTGCAATGTGGTCCTGTTAACAGCATGGTCCTGTTTGCAGTGTGGTCCTCTTTGCAGCATGGTCCTGTTTGCAGTGTGGTCCTGTTAGCAGCATAGTCCTGTTTGCAGTGTGGTCCTGTTTGTAGTGTGGTCCTCTTTGCAGCATGGTCCTGTTTGCAGTGTGGTCCTGTTAGCAGCATGGTCCTGTTTGCAGTGTGATCCTCTTTGCAGCTTGGTTATGGTAGCAGCGTGGTTCTGTAAGCAGCATGGTTCTGTTTGCAGTGTGGTCCTGTTAGCAGCATGGTCCTGCTTGGAGTGTGGTCCTCTTTACAGCATGGTCCTGTTTGCAGTGTGGGCCTGTTAGCAGCATGGTCCTGTTAGCAGTGTGGTCCTGTTTGCAGCATGGTCCTGTTAGCAGCGTGGTCCTTTTTGCAGCATGGTTATGGTAGCAGCGTGGTTCTGTAAGCAGCATGGTCCTGTTTGCAGCATGGTCCTGTTTGCAGCATGGTTCTATTAGCAGCATGGTTCTGTTAGCAGTGTGGTTCTGTTAGCAGCATGGTCTTGTTTGCAGTGTGGTCCTGTTTGCAGCATTGTCCTGTTTACAGTGTGATCCTGTTAGCAGCATGGTCCTGTTAGCAGTGCGGTCCTGTTAGCAGTGCGGTCCTGTTTGCAGCATGGTCCTGTTAGCAGCGTGGTCCTGTTATCAGCATGGTCCTGTTGGCAGCATGGTCCTGTTAGCAGCGTGGTCCTGTTAGCAACATGGTCCTGTTTGCTGTGTTGTCGTGTTAGCAGCGTGGTCGTGTTAGTAGCGTGGTCGTGTTAGAAGTGTGGTCGTGTTAGCAGCGTAGTCGTGTTAGTAGCGTGGGCGTGTTAGCAGCATGGTTCCGTTTCCTGTGGGGTCCTGTTTCCAGTGCGGTCCTGTTTCCAGTGCGTTCCTGTTAGCAGCGTGGTCGTGTTAGCAGCGTGGTCGTGTAAGCAGCGTGGTCGTGTTAGCAGCGTGGTCGTGTAAGCAGCGTGGTCGTGTAAGCAGCGTGGTCGTGTTAGCAGCGTGGTCGTCTTAGCAGCGTGGTCCTGTTAGCAGTGTGGTCCTGTTTGCAGCATGGTCCTGTTAGCAGTGTGGTCCTTTTTGCAGCATGGTTATGTTAGCAGCGTGGTTCTGTAAACAGCATGGTCCTGTTTGCAGCATGGTCCTGTTTGCAGTGTGATCCTGTTAGCAGCATGGTCCTGTTAGCAGTGCGGTCCTGTTAGCAGTGCGGTCCTGTTTGCAGCATGGTCCTGTTAGCAGCATGGTCCTGTTATCAGCATGGTCCTGTTGGCAGCATGGTCCTGTTAGCAGCGTGGTCCTGTTAGCAACATGGTCCTGTTAGCAGCGTGGTCCTGTTAGCAACATGGTCCTGTTTGCAGTGTGGTTGTGTTAGCAGCGTGGTCGTCTTAGCAGCGTGGTCGTGTTAGCAGTGTGGTCGTGTTAGCAGCGTAGTCGTGTTAGTAGCGTGGTCATGTTAGCAGCATGGTTCTGTTTCCTGTAGGGTCCCGTTTCCAGTGCGGTCCTGTTTCCAGTGCGTTCCTGTTAGCAGCGTGGTCGTGTTAGCAGCGTGGTCGTGTTAGCAGCGTGGTCGTGTTAGCAGCGTGGTCGTGTTAGCAGCGTGGTCGTGTTAGCAGCGTGGTCGTGTTAACAGCGTGGTCGTGTTATCTGCATGGTTCTGTTTCCTCCGTTGTCCTGCTAGCAGCATGACACTGCCAGCAATGTGGCTCGCTGTGACTACTTGGTGAATGGTGACTAAAAGAAATGACAACGTAAGTCAGATGTTGTACTGGATGTATAAACAGGAAGAAAGCACTTGTACTTCAGCGGCAGAATAAAGTCCAGCTGTTTTTGTCTTGAACTTTTTGAATATACTTCAGTGAGTTCCTGGATTGTGAAAATTGAAGTGAAATGAAGCAATCGGACTGCAATCCCGTAGTGTCTTTCATATTAACCTTTATCAAGCTGCCACAACATTATATAATTGAAGGCCTAACTATTTTAGTCACGGTTTGCTACTAGTATTGATATACAGGTAGTCCCCGACTTACGAGCGAGTTCCGTACTTATGAGTTGCTCGTAGACCGGAAATTCGTACGTCGGAACAAGTAACACGTGTTCTCGTAAGTCCGGATTTTCGCTAGTAAGTTGGAACATTTATGCTAGCGCTACTACGAACACTCGTTTTTCATCAAAAACGTTCATATTAGTTCATAAACATGCTCGGAAACATGTTTCCAAACGGTTAGCTAACACACTTTCATCTAAAAACACAAAAAAGTGCTGTATTTTTTACAAATTTACTGCTCGTTCGCCAGCTCGTAAGTCCGGGACCTCGTATGTAAGAGCGCTCGTAAGTCGGGGACTACCTGTAACTTGATACTTTTGCAATGAATGCTGAACAACTTGGAATTAGAATGCATGGTGGTCCACACAACAACATGCAAGCTCACACATTTACAGGTAATCCTCAAGATTAGCTGCTTCATTCATGATTTGTTCCATCTGCTTATGCTCCAAACATTTTACTGAAACTGCGACACACTTTTTTGTATTTGCCTTGCATGTCTATGTTGTTGTAAGGGAAAAACATACACAAGTACTAAATACCAACTGTGGTTTGGTATTGTCTTGCTGATATAAGCAAGCCCTTCCCATGAAAAAGTTTTCTCAATGACAGCATTTAGTAAGAGGCCCAAGAACCTACACTGTTCAGGATTCAAGATTCTTCAAAATAATGTAAAAGTTGCCCTTGTCGTGCTCTAATGGCCCCAAACAACATGACAAAGGCTGGTTTTTAACTGTGCTGATAATAAACTGAACAAAACTTCTTTGTTTTTGCCTCTTAATACATGTGCTGAGACTCTCAAGTTTTGATTATAGAGAAAGTTTGTGCCTAAACTTCAGTTCATCCAAGTAAAGTAAAGTAAAGTAAATCCAAGTTACTACTATGAAAAACTATTACTGTATGCAAAAAACTCAGGACAGTACTAAATTTTTATTATTTCATTTTATGCTTGTTTATTAATTGTTTAGTGTTACTGTTGCACCGAGGGACTGAGAGAGAAATGCAATTTCAATCCTGTGTATGTCCTGTACATATTGCAGTTCTGACAATAAAGTTGACTTTGACTTTGACTAAAATGTTTCTCAAAAGAAATGTTGCAGTCTTCACAAAAACACTAGGGTTTGCACACAGTCGTCATTGTGGATAGTTTTAGATCCCGCATTGTCTAAAAACTGCCATCAGTCATTGTGCTCTATTAAATGTGTATTTTTTTCTTGTACAGTAAAATCCTATTCACAAATTGACAAAGCTATCAGATAAATGTAAGAAAGTTAAAAAGTAAATTACCTTAACAGAGTAATCTATTTGCAGTCTCAAACAGTACAAACATAATAAACAGGTTTCAGTTTGACAGAAGGGTCATCGTCCATTAACAAGCAACCGGTGAACAGCACACTCCTCTGTCTGGATGTCTGGGATTTCTGTGTGTTTCCAGGCCAATTATAACTCTTAGCCTCCTCCTGACCTCCCCTGAGGCTGGTGCGAAAGGTCAGAGAGATGTCACCAGAGAAAGGCCGCTCCGCCGGGTTGCAGCAGACCAAACATCCACAGCAGAGGTCAGAGGTCGCACAGATACGTAAAGCAGACAAGAGGGTGCCAACAGGTACAAGAAGTGTGTCCACTGCTGTAAGAGCAAACTGGTCCACAGAGCTATACTTTTAATGTGCACTTTAATGGTACTTGTACATATCATTCATATCCTCTATAGATGCCTTTCTTTATAGAGTCTGTTCAAGTGAAGGATCATTAATTGTTTTAAACGCCTTAATAAGAAATATTTATGTCTCCTTTGTCCAGCGATATAGTCCCATAAGCTGTTAGTCTATAAACTCATTAACCCGCGTTTTATTTAAAAAACCCTGCTCTTGCCCATCAAAGCCTTAATGTGTTTTCCATGAGTTTTTTTTTTTTGTCCTCCACCCTTTTCAGTTTAATTTAGCCACTCTTTGATTTTATGACTCGCCTCTGTTATTGTATGATATCTTCTCTTTTCCTTGTAATTTCAGTTTTATGACACAGTGAGTCGAGTACAATGCTCCCACACCCCCCTCCTATGGTGAGGAAAACTTACCTCCAAATATAATTACCGCTGATCATGGAAGAGAAAATGGACTGCCGCTCGTCTGCTGCACTTGCCTCTTTTTTTCTCTCTTTTGTTTCTTTTCACATGTTCGTTCAGGAGAATGGTAGATGTGAAAAGTGGTTTTGGGGGCTTCCAGAAAAATTACACTTGACTTCGACATTCATCTAAATTAATTACAACTCTGATCAAGACTTGGTATTTCCTGATATAATGCATACCCCACTGCTTTCATGCCAGACTTTTTAAGACTATGATAACCTTAAGATAAGAAATTAGATATTGTCAGATTGGTTGAACGTTGAAAATATGTAGTCTCATACTGTAATATCTCATGTGGGCTTGCAGGATTTGTTAGTGCCAGTATGTGTTGTGAATGATTCTGCGATGTTGACTTTTAATAATTTTAGTCGCTTGTTTTATCTGATTGTATGATTCCTCAACTTTTATTATGTGACTCTTATTTATTTTAATCATTTTATTACCTGATTGTGATTGTTTTGTTGTGTGTACAGCACTTTGGTCCTGTAGGTGTTTAAAGGTTCAGTATGCAGTTTCTGTAGAACTGCAGCAGTTAGAAATATTTTCAACAGGCAAAGCATTCTGATCCCTCCCCCTCAGAGCCATATGTGGCTCTGCCCCCTTGTGGTCTGTTGAATTTCAAATTCAAGCTCTGTTTTTATTGGCTGATTCAAATTCAAGCTCTGTTTTTATTGGCTGGTTACAAACTCTGTTTTTATTGGCTGGAAAATGGCGGGTCACCTTTTCTTTTTAGAAATGCTTATTTACCACCTGGAGAAGCAAGGGGACAATATTTTTTTTTAAATTTTTTCAGAGATTACCTGGCTAACATCAGTCTGTCAGGAGGTAGTGACAGAGTGAAGAAATATGTTCATAAAAAAAGCTACATACTGCAGCTTTAAAGTGCTCTATAAATAAAGCTGGTATGGTATGGTATGGTATTCTCAGCTACTACCACACCAAATTTGTGGTTAACATCTAAATAAATGGCTGAGTTATGGCCAATTTTATGTAGGCCACTATCACTGTGACAGCCATTTTGGATTCAATTGGCCTCATAAGAACTGATTTGACACAATCAGTCACTCTGCTTCAGCTACTACCATATCAAATTTTATCTCAACGTTTATAATACTGACTGAGCTATAGCCATTTTTGTGTTGGCCAATATTAATTTGTTGTGTCAGCCATCTTAAATCTGGTTGACTAGTTATTCAGATGTTATGTTCTTCATTTGTTACTACCGGTATATGTGCAGGAAACACAAGGTCAACGATGCAATGAACTGTTCAGGATGAGAAGAACCGATTCAACAACAACAACAAAAAACATGTTTATGAGGCATTTTATCAATACAGTACTGTATATAGAACAGGAAGTAAATCTTGTAAACTACACATTTATATACAAAGAAAAGCTAGTAGTACAGTACACATTTGTGTATATATACACACAATTCCTCACAGGAAGTATCCACTGAACTTCAATATGTTACTGCCGGGGTCCTGCTGATTGTACCCTGTGAGATTTGGCCTTCTAAGTTGTTCCTAAGAGGGTCAAAGGTCACTCCAAAGGACAAAAGCATGCTGGTCAGGCTTGTATTTTTACAAAAATAAGTGTTTTAGCAGACATAACTCTGGACAGGAAGCACCCAGCAACACAAAACGTTAATATGTTGTAGCTGGCATCCTGCTGATTGTACCCTGTGAGCCTGGGTTTCATTGGTGTTTCTTAAGGTGGTCAAAATATTTACAAGTTCCAAAAGACATACAACAACATAGATACAGTATAACAGTACAAGTGGGATGAATTTGTATAAATAAGTATTTTACAGTAATATAAGCTTAAATGCACATATATTGCATATACAGGTCCTGACTTACGACGGAGTTCCGTTCCTACGCGGCGTAGTAAAGCGTATTTCGACGTAAGTTGGAACATACGTAAATACTTCTTACCAAGCACTTAGCCTATCCTAACACAGTACAGTACTCTACATAATTATCAAAAAATGCATACATTTGGGAGCCATAATGAAGGGAAAAAAAGAGTTAATTTCCTACTGGGATGCTGTGGTGAAGCCGTCCGTCCCTCCTCCGTATTCTGTATTGCGTTTAGGATGTAAAACCACCGTCCAGCTCGGTCCATCTGCCGTATTCCGTTCCGTTTACAACGTAATACAGGGTTCACATTACAGTTTTGTTTTGTTTTTTGAATGTCCAGAGGACCAGACTTAGCTTTTTTAAAGAGTAATGTGTAGCATTCCTCCGCAGCTACGTTAATACCGTAACGTAAAACTGGAAACCGGAAACTGCGTAACTCGGCTTTTCAAAATAAAATTTCCCCCCCAAAAATTTTTAATTATTTTTTTAATGGGAGATGCGTCGTAACCGCGAAACGTCGTAACTCAAGACCGTCGTAAGTCGAGGACTACCTGTACCACACATAATGTGTGGCATGTTATTGCACAGTTAGTAACACGATTTACTGAAATATGGTATGGTATACAGCCACATACAGCAATAAACATGTCAGGTGTCACAGATGTGACAATGCTATTGTCAATTGTTTAGTATTATTTTCAAGTTGTAGATGAACATCGCAATAACTATTTTTGTGAGAATTCCATAGAAGTCCATTCCTGGAATAATTTGCTTCAATACTCTCACGCAGAGACCAGCACCAAATCTCAAAAGAAGTATGTTCACAAGTCGGTTTTAAAGGGGACCAAAGATGCAAAATTCACTTTTTAATGTTTTTTTACTCAACTTTGGTTATGTACTTCTTAAAAAAGCAGTCCTAGGGCCAAAAAAATGCACCCAGTGGTATATTTACTCTAAGTATATTTATTTTTCAGTGATATAAATGTCTCGTTTTCAAATCCTGCGCTTGTGATGTCACAAGCCGTAGGACAACCCACCCCAACCTGAGTCCAGCCCCTCACCTAGCAACCCCTGGTGATGCTCCACCCACTTCAGTATAAAAGACGTCACGGTTGTTTTTCCTGAGTTCATGTCAGCACAATGGCTACTAGAGTTCGATGTTTCGTTGTTGTTAAAATGCAGTACCGCTAATAACTAATTATCTATCAACGAAAAAACTTATTTACGGGCTCTTAAATCAACCGGACGACTGCTCACGGACCATATCCGGTCCGCGCCGGATGTGGTCCGTCAAAAAAAAGCGGTGCTCGCACTAAGCAGTTAGCAGCCAGTGTGTTACTCTGCAGCCTTATTGCTTGTTTTCGAAGAGTCAGACGAAGAGTTTTTAACATGGAGGGTAACTTATGGATGTTTCTCAGCGGCCTACGCGACGCGTCAGCGCCTCATTTGCCCTGCGCAAATTGGCGTCTGCCTCTGGGTCTGACTCAGGGTCCCCTTTGGAGGGCGGAGTTAAAGGTGCTATGTGTAACTTTCTGTAGAGTGCAGAAAAAATTTTCAACAGGCAAAGCATTCTGATCCCTCCCCCTCAGAGCCATATATGGCTCTGAGGGGGAGGCTCTGCTGAAATTCAAATTCAAGCTCTGTTTTTATTGGCTGATTCAAATTCAAGCTCTGTTTTTATTGGCTGGTTACAAACTCTGTTTTTATTGGCTGGTTAAGGACGGGTCACTCTGTGTTTTTAGTGTTTTTATAAATGCTGATAGAGAAGCAAGGGGACTATAGTTTTTTTCAGAGATTACTTTGTCTAACATCAGTCTGTCAGTAGATAGTGACAGAGTGAAGAAATATGTTAAAAATATATTGTTAGAAAAGTTACAG